>BMAO01004969.1:0-18118 GCA_019973975.1 Trichonephila clavata
AACAATAACAATAAGCCTACAACAATGTTATGAGTAGTTAGCCCATGACCATATCAATGTAGATGTCTATTAATAATTATTCAACATAAAATTAGAATACTTCAGTAAACAAATTAATTTGCTATAAAAATATGTTCTCTAAAAGGAGTTTTCAAGTATGCTAGCTCTCCGCGGGCCGGACAAAATCTGTCCGCGGCAGGATGTGGCCCTCGGGTCGTAGTTTGGAGACCCTGCTTTAAAGCCATGTTGATGAGGTTGTTTTCCAAGCTTCATTTATTCAAGAAAAATCTATTGACAGAGTTAGATTGAATGCCATAAAAAGACACGTTTTTTTTCGAAAAAATAATTATGTACAGTATATTGTTAATAGTTGCTTGTTTTTAATATATAAATGTATTTTTTATTACAGGAGTAGAGGAAACTTTTTAACTCTTATCTTCTTCTTGGCAGACTATAATTTAAAATATAAATTTTTTTTTGTTATTTAAAAATATAATTAGAATGAACTAAGTTATTATTTGTTTATTAATTAATAGTTAATTGATTCTTTATTAATTAATTGTTGTTGATTTAATAATAATTTATGTATTAATATTTTAATATTAATATAATTCTTATTTGTTAAATATTATTTTTCAGCAAACGATTTATTTTGTAATTTATTTCTTGGCCAATATAAAATGTTTTCTGGCAAAAGAATAAAGTTTCAGTTAGTTTTGTGCTGTAAATAAAATGTTGGCTTGGAAGATATTCTGAATTAATATTTGTCTCATATTTACCACACACTAATTCGACTAAACTGATTCACATTAGCGACCAATAAAGCTACACAGGACTTTCAACTTTTGTCTAATATTTATACTGTATAATATATGTACTTTTTAAAAATATTTTTAAAATAATTTTTTTGTGTGCAAAATTGTTGTTTTATTACACAGTTTCAAATTTAAATGTGTTAGAAAAAAATTTCTCTTCGTGTTTTAAGAGTTTTTTCCTACCCTCTTGATAATTCGAAGTTTTTCAGTGGTCCCTTCAACTTCTAATTATCAGAGTCTACTGTATTTTGTTAAAATGCCATGTTTTCTTTAAAATAAAACCCTGGCACCTAGGTCAAGACGCTCTAAATTTACCTGGCAGTGTATGGGTTGAATATCAACCGTTCGATCATTAGCCGCTTGTGAAAACTGTCAAAGGAACTTGCATACATTGTCATGAAGAATGGTAGTGGACGTCCTGGGGTTACAATGCCCACGAGGGTTGTTTTCTGTTATTGTCCGTTATCGAACGACTTCAACCTGTCAACTTTTTTCGAGCGTTGTGACGTCATCAGGAATAGTGGATTTCCCGACAAACTCTAAACAGCTGCATAATAATCATTATCTTGCAAGAAAGTTTTATCATGCAAAGATGTTCTGAGAAGTTGTATAAGAAAGGTATACAAGTCCTTATCGAAGAAAGATATATAAGTTCTTATATAAGAAATTATATAAGTTCTTATATAAGAAATTATATAAGTTCTGCATTTCGAGTATATGAATTGGGGAAATTTTACAAGAGAAGTGAAAACACTTAGTAGCAAAGTCCTGCGATTTCTTCATTGATTATGGAGGTAAGGAAAATACGTTTTGTTTCAAAATCAATTATTTAAAGCGTTATTTTTTAAAAATGAAATCGTATTGCTAAGCAGATAAATTTGCAGCTCTCTTTTTACTTAAAGGTTAAGTATGTTCTTTTGAAATAGGGTGCCAGAATATCTAATACTTCTAACAGATTTCTTGGGAGTCCTATTCGAAGCAGGAACGAGGAGTTTTTCTATAAAAAGCTGGTCTGAAATGTAACAAAATGAAATACTTGTGAAGTGGTGATTTATATCCTTAACAGCTTCTTCGCTTTTTCATACGTTGCAATTATTTTTACTTCTTGGAGTTTCATGTACTTCGCAAGAATTCTAAATTGCAGAGTGAAAATCGTTTAACACGAAACTGAAGGGACTGAAATATTTTTTAGGGTTGAAAGAATTTCCTGTTGAAGGATATATTGCAATTATATATTCAATTTATTATATATAATATATATATTCAACAAAATTAAATTTATTAGAGTTTATTTTGTTTACCTAGGTATGTGTATATGTATGTATTTAATAAAAACCGTACAAACATTTTGTAACTTACCCGCTTTTTTTTAATTATTGTAAATAATGTAGAGTTAGAGAGAGCAAAACTAAAATCTTTACAGATTTTCGTTTTTGATTAAGTAACTCCATCTTCATTTTAAGCAAAATAGCAGTTTGCTTTCACCCTGAGGTCTTTGCCATTGTGCTCATGAAAAAATTCTTCTAAAATAAAAAAAAAATAATGCGAATTAAACTTGCCGATTTTTACTCACACTGCCATGTAATCGTCACCGAATTTCGAAGTCAACTGATAAGAGATGAGATGATTTTTGTGTGGTGTTTGTAGGGATGGAGGGTGAAAGTAGCCTAGATAAACAAAATTTTGCTCGTGTCACAGGCTATTCTGAGGATACTTCAAATCCAAGTTAGTCTCCTTTCTATGAAACATGTTAAACCACCTTTCTTCATTTCACACCCCTCTTAAATCTCGCCTGCGCAACCGGTGTTTTCCGTACTTTGTTCATTCCCAAAAGAAAAATCTTTTCGTGTTTAAGCGATTTTTTGTTTCATGTTAAAAGAAAATAGCTTGAAAATATATAATAGTTGTCGCATAATTGTATTATTTCGTGTTAAGCGTTTTAGCGTGAAACGTATTACATTGTATATATTAAGCTCCTCTATATATTGAGAAGTGGTAATAGTGGCGTAACTGAGAACATTTGGGCCTCCTGCAAAGTCAGGTTTTGGGCCCCCCAAGTTGGATTTTACAAAGGGGTTGGATTTTACTTGGCGGCAGTCAGGCTTGGGCCCTCTAGAACTCTGGGGCCCCCTGCGATGCGGGGATGTACGTTACGCCACTGAGTGGTAGGCATATACTGGATACTCGGAGTTGATTCGTGAATATCTATTTATCAAAAGTCTTCCTTGCGAATAATTTATCTTTTAAGGTAGGGTTCTCTATACTTTCACCCCATGAATATATTTTTGAAAATAAGATGAAGTCATGAAATTCTTCCGTAAAACTTATGTACATTTAATAAAATTTATTTCCTTCAAACTTTTGCTAAATCTTTCTAACGTAATAAAAAAATATACAAACAAACGAATGCAAGAAAAAGCTATTTTATATGCTAAGAAAAAAATATCCTTTATTGTAATTATTAATAATGTGCTAAATTATCAGAATAACTAAATGCTAAACAATAGACGAGAAAATAGCAAGGCAGATTATTACACACATATTACAGTCGAACCCCGATTCAACGAATTCATTGGGACAGAACATTTGGTTCGTTCATTCAAGGCTATTCCTTATATCGGGGTTTAAACAAAATATGAATTTCTTGCACTTCACTTTTGTAAATTCTCTAAGCAACTACACAAAATATATCCATAGTTAGAAATTATTTATCTTTTATTCAACAGCTCAAAGAATTATCAGGTACCAATTAATTGGAAATTTCAAAATACTGATTAGCAGATGATTGACAATCTTTTTGATTCCTGATTCAAAAGAGCTCTTTTTCAACTTTATTGCAGGGAAGAAAATACTGCATCATTTACATCCTGCTGCATAAGAGAGAGGTATGTTTCCAAAGTTTCCAAATAATGTAAAACATTAGAAAATGTAATAGTTTTGATAAGAGTTCCATTATCAATTTCTGTATTAGAATCGCTATTCATTCGCTCCGACAAATTCAAAAATTACCCGAACTTCAGTTGTACAGATTGGCAGTCTGTCATCAAATGTATTATAAATGTTAAAACATCCCCTATGTTGTGGACCCAGGGGTATTCAACCTTTTTTTCTGCCGGCCCGCATACATATGTTAGCTACTTCACGCGGTCCGCAACATGAGAATTAAGGGTAAGGGGGTGAGAAATGCCTTATGACCAAAATAACATAGAAAATTTAAAATGTGGAAATTGATCAAAATATAAAAGCTCTTATTTTGCTTTTTTTTTAATTATTATTATTTATATTTTTTATTTTTGTCACTCAATTCACCTAAATTGGAAACATTCACGAATCACTCTTTCACCATTTCTGCATCAGTAAACGGTTTCAAATGATTAACAATAATTTAACGAATCTCATAGGGTGCCTTTGTTACCGCTGTGACAATACCACTGACAAAACACTTTTTTGCTGTTGTAAAGATTATTCAAGAAAGCCTATTTATCACCTCTTGAAAGAGATCTTCGAGGTATTTTTTAAATACAACTCTTTTGGGACAAATCAAACAATTACTGAACCATGCTTTTTTTTCACTACAATAATAGTCAACTTCCCAATTGTCTTGAGACAATCTATTTTCTTCGAGTATTTTTCGTTTACACGATATGAAAGGTAGTTAAAAATTAGTTCCACTCATAAAATGGTCGCTACTCCACTGTTGTCTATTATCACTTATCAGAATATATCAATTCGCACCCATACGACATCGACAGCAAAAAGCAAAACTGATGTATTTGATTTTTAGCAAAGAATTTCCACCAAATTTTCATGAATAAATGAACTTCTCAGGGCAATGAGCCATGACCGGGCCAACTTAGAAAGGCCGGAGGGCCGCAGATTGAGTATCGCTCTTGTGGACTGTTACGATACGATGCATTACACTCTTGACTCATCTGCATCTGTAAAGTCTATTAATGGTCTTCTCCCTTTCCAGTTGGGGCCGCGGTAGCCAAGTTGTCAAGATATCGGAGACCCGCCGTGTAGGGGAGTGATGCACGTTAAATCTGTCGAGAGCTCCAACGTCCTCCCGTTGGTGTGGTGTAGTAGTTAGGAGAGGAGGGTGCCAGCTCAGGTGTCGTCCTCGTCACTTGACCATGGTTCAAAATTACGACGTACGTTGCCAAAAGCCCTCGTGTAGCTTAACAGTGCGACGTTAATATTCACTCACTCCCTTTCCAGTTCAAATTCGCTGCCGAAAAGAAATCTCTTTTTCTGTTCCGGACAGAAGGAATATCATTTAAGAAAAATCTAATTTTCTCTAATGCAAACGAATAAAAAATTTCAGCTGCTAAAAATAATTCGCTAATTCGGGGTTTGTTATTACTCTAAATAGTTTTTTTTTTGGGGGGGGGGGGCTACATTTTAATTTGGGAAAGAAAAAAATTCATTAAATCGGGGTCCAATTGTATGTTATTTAGTGTGTTAGAGAAATTGCTGTTTATTTTGAATGAGAATTTTAAATTGCGGTTCAGCATTTAATGACAGATACGATTGATATAATAGTAATTAATTGAAGAAATTTATTAGAGTATAAATAATGCATCTAATAGGTTGAATATGTGAAATAAGAGATAATGAGTTTTCCTCTTATTAACTGCTTGAAATCTTTCAGTAGAACCTGGATGAGAATTCCTTTGGTTCAAAGGTACTCTTTATTTGTTGTAAGGTAACTTTTTTATTTAAAATTTATTTTCAGTTTTTTTTTCTCATTATTTTAACATTTATATAAAAAGTAATAATTTTAATTAATGAACATACTTTGAATTTTATTCTGTTCACAATTAATAGGAGTTGGGGTGCTAGCTCATGTTTCGATCTCGTTCTTTGTGACTTCAATTTTAAAAGGCGTTTGGTTAAGCTAAATTAATTCAATCGAACAGCAAAAGGTAGCTGGAAAAGTTAAATAAACAAAACAAGAATATTCAAAGCAGAAAAGTTATAATTTCACTGAAAAAGTCATTATATATTTTTCTCTTTGTTGCATTTAAAATCATAGTGTAGGTTTGATGAATAAAATCAACTTTACATTTACGAATTCAAAATGTCCTTGTAGATGGACTCCTTAAAATATTTTATTATGACCAGTTTGTAAGTCCGGATTCCGAAGTGTTACCTACAATCCGTTGTGAGGCCATTATACAACGTTAATTAATACAATCAAATTCGTTTAAAAACATTCTTATGGCTTCATAAGTGTTATATTATTCAGGGTCAGCTTTTCATAATGAATGTGTAAGACTAATAGCTTTATACATAACATTCCATCCTAACCACGTTTTGAAACATTGCCAAAAATATTGAAAACGATTTCAGATTTGATGATTCCTAGAAAGATGGCGTAATCTATTTCCGAGAGTTTTGGGAGGAATTCTGAGTTTTCTTGTTTTTGAAATTTCTGTAGTTATCCTTTTTTTTTTAAACTAATACTTGTGGTCTAGAATAAGGTTTTATTCCCAGCGGACTTGTGAAAATGAGTACCGAAAAGAACTTTGTCTTCCAGCTATTCCTTAAGGTAATATTTTAAATTATTTATTGGAATAATTTTCAGTAAAAGTTCAAAATTAGATGGTATGTTAACGCATTGATCTGTTATGTGTCATCTCTATTTCTAAAAGAAAAGCAACTCTCATTCACTCATTATAAGATCTTCGGAACTATTAGACCGGGCGGTGGCTAACCTGCGGCCCGCCTTGAACAATTTTGCAGCCCGCGAGATTAATTACAATTTTACAAAATACAATTCTTTTGTGTAATATTTTTGTTTTTAATCCAATGAAGTGTGTTTTTTTTCGATAGTGAAATTTATCAAACATAAACCGCGTTCAAACTTAACGGATGAAAACGTGCAACATCAATTACACGCATTGCGATCGATTTGGTAAAAGCTTAGTGAAAGAATTGAGAGAAACAAATACCTCATTAATTAAATAAATTAAACATTATTTAATCATTACATTTTTATTAATATATTATCTATGTTTGTATGCATGGAAAATAATGAAAACAATAATAGTAGTAAAAATATATGAAATCGAATGTAATCAAAAGAAAAACAAAGGTTCTATTGTATAAAAGTCTTTCAAGATCAGTATTACAAATTTGGTTTTTTTTTCATAGTAGGATGTAAACGAGAGGCTTGATTATGGATGAAAGAAAATCGAAACTAACCCAAAACTCAGCAAAAAAAATCACAAAAGTAAATATTTTTGTGTGTATGCTTGATAGAAGGGTTTTAGTATTATAATAAAAACCGTAAATGAGATTTTTAATATTGTGTGACGCGCCCCCCCCCCACTATTCTCATTTGCGGCCCGCGGGAAATACCTGTCATATATATATGGCTCGGCGGGAAAAAGGCTGAGTGGGGTGCTCAGGGGGTTTAACCTATCAAAAAAATACATATATATCATGAAATATTTATTATATATATATATATAGAACACGGATACCCTTCAAAATTTATAAAAAGTTACCTAACAGTTAAATAAAAATATGTTATTAGTTGTACAGTTTATCAATAGATGGCGCCTCAAGCTACATAAATTAACAATTTTATATTTTCTTAAAAATTAATTGTATATGTCTGCGTAGAGAGAGTACTTTTATTTTCTATAAATTTTAAAATAAAATATAGAGTTTTTAAATGTGTATATATAGTATTATTGCTATTTTATCAATACTTAATAATTTTATGCGATACTGTTATTGTCCATAGCCGGGGAATATGAGTTGCTCACGTGGTAAGTCTTTATCTAATAGTTTAACTTTGATTTTAAATATTTTAGTAATTATTATAGGCTATAATATTATCCTTTTACATTAATAGATTATGGTTTTATCTATAATGATAGTTATACTTCTCTAGAAAATTTCTTGCTTTCCCTATGGCCCAGAGTATTGGCAAATTCAGGTGAAGGTCATTTTAAATCAAGTAAATAATAATAAATGTGGAAAGTTATCAAAAAAAAGTTATTTGGTCAATTCTAATTTTATTTAATGACTGTTATGATATTTAATTTATTAAGTTATCGGAACTATACTTCAAATTTTATTTTAATGACTTGATTGCAGGTTTTGAATATTAATCTGTTTTTAATCCGAAAAACACATTGTATCATTTGGTTGTAAATATAAAAACGGAATTTAAAAAAAATATAAGGAAATATTGTTGTAAGGACTCGTGAGAAAAAAATGTCAGGGCTATGAGGGGAAAAAAATGAAATTGTGTTTATATATATATATATATAAGTAATAACGTAAAAAAAGCAAATGAATAAAAAAAATTCTAATTATCTGCGAAACAATAATCCATTCAAGAAAAAAGAAGTTAAGAAAAAAGAGTTATTGCGCATTTTAATTGATTGTATAAATGGGTCAAAAAAGGATGAAAGGGTGCGAGACGCAAAAATCGTCATACAGTTGCTATGGTAACACTACACATTAAATGCCAAGGAACAAGAGGAAAAATTAACGATTATACTTACAAAATAGTTTTCACCCTATTTTAATTACGACTATCTTACTAGTTCAGAGTCCTAAAAAAATAATAACATTTTTTTAGAGATTATATTTAGTGACAGGCCGGCTGGGTGGCGTGGTTTGCTTGTCGCTGGCTTTCTGCACCTGAGATTGCGGGTTCGACCCCGGAGCAAGTCGGTGGATTATCATGATGCAGAAAACCGACAGCGGTCATGTCGTATGATAATACGGCATGTAAAAGATCCCGTGAGTGCATGTTTGGCTTTAGCAAAATTAAATCCTATTACAGGTTTGCATTGTCAGAGCTCAGGTGCCTCCCTCTATGGAGGAAACTGGGTGTCAAAATTACCTGCGTGATTGGACCGCACTGAAAAAAGATACCAGCTCCCGAGGAATGTACTAGGTCTGCAATGGTAAAACTCTAATCCGCAGTCCATTAGAAATAAAAAAAAATATTTAGTGACAGTGTTAGTTATAATATATTATGTAAATTAAACAGATACCTTAACCAGTTTTCTGTAATTTACGAGTATACTCGTCATGGAGAAGTTGCAGGATTTTGTGTATTGACGAGTATACTCGGCATGCGTAAAAAGTAGTGACCATTGGTTACTTAAATTGTAGTTTTTGAGAAAAACAAAACATATATATGATTTACTCCATATGATATGAAACAATACGTCAAGATGTTTAGAATATTTTCAGGCCAGCCCGGAGAAAAGCAAATTAATAAAAAAAAGTGAAAAATTTAAGATGAACTCATGCGCCTCCGTGTGCATCGGCTGAAACAGCGAGTTAGCTCGCGATTTTTGTACGATGATAATGTTTTTTAGATGTTAGCCTAAAAGCAGCAAAGAGGTTGGAAACTTTATTTATAATAGGGTTCCTTCAGGTATAGTCAGCCATGGGTCAAATGCGTGACGCCGATTAGCTGCTGGCCCGAAGTTACCCTGCTATAGAGTGGTGTAAATGCCAGTTGTTTGATGTTAGAACCATGTGCTGACATTAGAGCAATGGCTCAATTAGTAAAGCCCCCCCCCCCAGTTATTTTATTGGAGTGGGAAAGGTAAGGATGCTTTCTGGTAAGAGGATTGTGATCAACCCTACAGCACTTCTCCAGAACTGCCTTTGAATCAAGACTGGTAAAAAAAATATTTTGTCATTAAAGAAGGAAGTAAATTAGCGTGTGTTTAGGTCTCTCAGCCTGGGAATTTTAATGGTCACTAAAACTCATGGATATCCATAAAAACTCCACTTTGTATGTACGAGGGGTGATAAAAAAGGTTAAAAGTCGAATAAAGAAATATTTATTAACAATAGACAGAAAATACAAAAGGGAATTAAGAGGCATACGTGTCTATCACATTTCGACATGATCGCCAAGTCTATTTAGGCATTTATCAGAACGCAGAACAACTTACTTGACCCGTCTTGGTAGAAATCAGGCTCGTGTCCACACTGAGTCAGGTCTCGGCGGATGTTTTCACATCACTGTCTTGGAATATTGTAGCACATCAGAAACGATATACTGCACGCTACCATAGCTCAGTCCCAGCTTTGACGAGATTTCACACAGTTACCCGTCGATCTTTTTGAATCAGTTTTCCAATTCGTGCCGTGTTGATTTCTGTTGTTGAAGAACTTGGCCGGCCGCTCCCTGTCATATTGCGGTTTTCGACTTCCTGTCTGCCTGATTGAAAAGAGTGACATCATTTCCTACATGTTGTCTGCTCATTCTTTGCCCATAAAAATCTAATCTCGGATCACACTTCCAAACGAGACCAATTTCCTAAGCTCTTGCCATTTCAATCGTCCTGAACCATCTGGGAACTTTCTCTACCTATCCGCAAACCAGCTGTATGACAAGTAGAGCCATCTGTCTCCACTCTGGGGATACAAAATTTCTCCACAATATGCAGTTTTCAAATGCTGCGGCTGGTAATCTTTTTTTCTGATCATCACTCATAATATTTGTTAGTTGTAACTAAATAAATAAATATTAATAATATATAAAATTGGCAATTTTATAAAATAAATCCATCTTTTTGATCTAATATTTTAACAGCGACACTTACTCTGTGATGGATGAGTATATTCGTCATCGCTCAATTTACTTGACACACTCAATTGCGCGCTCTCAAACTGGAGCCCCAGAGTTAACTAGTAAATAAGATTAGCAAAACATTTAAGTTATGATTGGGAATGTTTTTTCTGAGATTATATCTTTGAAAAAAAATGGTCCTTTTTGCTTAGAAATAAAGGAAAAGCAAATTATTAATCGTGGGAGGAAATATTCACGAACCGAATCCAGGCTGATATAGTTTTCAGTCTCGTGATCGCATTTAATCGTGGATGGCTAGGTTTCCATGACAACGTCGAGGTAAAGGTTCGGTAAACAAAGTGATGTTACCGATAAAATTTCATTTAACATTTTCTTTCCTTCAAAAAATTTTTCAGAGTAAATTCATTTACTTTCACTAAAATGTCGCCTTTGATGTGGCAATTCATTCTTTTGAGAAAAAAAATTAACACAAAAAAAAGACTGTGCCTAATTTAAAAAAATTTCGATGGGTAATTTCGTAATTTCGATGGGTTAGTTGTTTGCTTATTTATCATATTTTCTTTCTATAGGTTACTACAGCGTTTCTCAAACTATAGGGTGGGTCCTCTAAGGGGGTGTGATAACTCTACGAGGGGGCGCGTGCCTATTGAACAGTCGAAAACAAAAGATTATTCATAAAAATTAATTTGCTGAAAGTAAACAAACAAAATACATTCTGACATAATTTGAAATAAATACACATTTACACTTATATGATACACTAATAAATGCATCAGTACTGCACAATGTATTCTATAATTAATTTAGCGATACTAAGTTAAGAGCAAGTTAAATAATTACCATTAAACCCCTTGGGCTTGTCATATATAAAATTATATTCAAAAATTAACACTAACCTTCATGATTTTTACGGTTTTTAATTAATCCCTTAACTGCCAGTTAAAAGATAGGCGACTCGCCCCCTCCCCAATGCCACCATTTTCCACGTAGGCGTGCATATGTGATGTATTGGGGGGGGGGGAGAAAAGGAACATATAAGCGAAACCTCTGAAATAAGTAAATCCTTCGCAAAAACTGTCAAGGCCTTTTTATTGCTTTCCGAAGCCATCTGAATAATTTTTTTATGAATAGCAGTGCGCAGAAAAGTTCGTACTTCGGATAGACGTATATGTACGTCCGGGGCAATTAACGTTTTGGCTGATCGAGACGTTTATATCTGCCGGTGGCACTTAAAAGGTTAAAGACGTATGTAGCTTTAGGAATTCAATACATTGTTATTATATAAAGGAGGGGCGATGAAAATTATGATTGAATATTGGGTCGTAAATATTGAGAGTTTGAGAAGCACTGGAATTTATTTCAGATTTAAAATTTTTGCTCTGTTTAATTCACCTCCGTCCATGGTGACCATGGTCCTCAAATAGAATAATGAAGCTGCTGCACATTATAATCAACAAAGCTTCAAAATTCCTCAAGTGGCGCAGTGGGGAAATCAGGAGGGTGAGGTTCCAGTTCTAGAAACGAGGTACTTCGACAATATCAATTTAAAGAGTGAGCAAACAGCGACCTACGGGCCAGACGCAGCCCACCTAGGGGACCCCACTAACCCCAGATTTTGAAACAATATATAAGTTTTTTATTTTAATACTTAAAAAAATTAATTTAAAGGCATTTTTCCTTTCTTTTACGTATACGAACATTTCCGTTTTAAATTTGACTATAATTTTACAGATGCAAAATATAAATACAATCGGACCTTTATTAAAACAAAGTCGCTAAATCCGGAAATAAAGTTCGTTATGAGGAAAATTCGTCAAAAAGAGATTCCTCTTTTAATGTACTTTAGAAACCACATAAAGCAAATTTTAAATTCTTAAACACTATACCTTACTAAAAACATTATTATTCATACTTTTTTGTGTGAATTAATATCTATTTATTTTATAAATCTTTCCAATAAAAAAGAAATCTACAAGGGAAAAAAGAAGCCTTGTCGAGGAATATACTGTTTTTTTTTCAACTTTAAAAATATTTTATTTCTAAATTAAGTTATTTTAATGTCATTTTCTAATTTTAAGCGTACAAGTAATTTTAAATATTATTTTATAACCAGTAATTTTAGCATAGATTGCCACAGTCGCGTCCCTAAATTTAATTACTGATCAAATCTGATAATTTTATTTGAAAAATGACGGCAATTTTATTGCTCTATGTGAGTTAGGCACCTGGTAGAACCAGTTGTGTTATAATCACTATAAAATGTGTTACAAGAGAGAATCATTTGAAATGTCCAGAAATATTTCAAAAATAGGGAGAAAATAAATTGAATCACAGAAGAGAAAAAGTTCGTTAAATAGAAAATGTTTTTCGTTATTTGGAGGTTATTGGTTCCAGGGAAACGTTCGCAAAATAGAAAAATTCGTAAAATAGAGGTTCGTAAAATGGAGGTTTGACTGTATAAGAATTTATATGGAAGCTGATTTAAAATTCTTGCATGTGAAAAAAAGATGAAACACACCCTAATAAATTAAAGCATTTTAGTGAACTGTTGCAAAAAAATTTAAAAAAAAAAACAAAACAAAAAAAAAAACGAAACATTTTTAACAAGAATTAATAATTATAACTATAGAGATATTAGGTTTATTTTAATATTGAGTTTATTTTTAATATAGTGAACTAAAAATGTGTATATATTTATACACATATTACAGTAATGAAATATAGATCATACCTGAAGAACCCTACGTTTCCGGTCGAAGCTTCACGGAAGGGATGATCGAAATCTCAGCTAAACAGTGATTTTCTTATGAGCAATAAAACCTACTGACTTGAAATTTGCTAAGCATGTTTCTTTTGAGTAGCGATCCACTAAAAATAGGACTCCTGGCTGACGTGTCATGAGTTCGAACCAAATACTGATGAAGACCCGCCGTGTAAAAGGTGTCTCTGCACGTTAAATCTGTCGAGGCGCAAACACCCTCCCGTTGTGTGGTGTGGAAGTGAGGAGAAGGGGTGCCAGCTCAAGTGTCGTCTTTGCCACTTGACCATAGTTCAAAATTACAAGGTCCGTTTCCAACAATCTCATGCGGCTTTGTAATGCGATATTAATATAATTCCCTCCCCCTCCCCACTAAAATGGGTTCTGCGGAAATCAACTCTGGAGGGGGTTAAAGGTTACGGGGGTGTAAGAGATAATTTTTCTTTCAATTTTTGAAATTCATGCTCTGCCTTTTTTAAATCAAGAGGTGATGGTTGTACCAATGTTTTTCAATACATTTCGAACGCTTAGTGGCTTAGATATCAATAATTTCAGTGGCGTAACGGAAAATATTATGGCCTCCCTGCAATGTCAGGTTTTTTGACCCAAGCCAGATATTATAAAGAGTATGTACTTGGCGTCAGTCAGACTTTGGGCCCAAGACCAGGGATATACGTAATTATTTATATATACCCACTGAATAATTTATATATATACCTGTATATAAACAGTATATATTCATACATATTGCTTATATACCTAGGGAATTGGAGGGGTACATCTGGTAAATATATAAAATAAAAATTTTCTTTCGATAATGGTGAAACAACTGATATACATATCCTTTAAAAACTCGAGTATATTTAACTCTAAAAATTTTATCCATCTGAACTGAAGAAATATTAACTCAAAACCAATTTGCGTAACTCCTTGAACTGTTTAGTATGTAGGATTTTACAAGTGCTTGCACCTTCCGAGTGAAAGGACAAAATACACATAATTCATTAACAGAAAGTTTCTGATCTTCACATTTGGGTTTTACGACGCGTACTGCCGTGTCTCACTTCTCTCCAATCTAATTTCCGGTCAGTTCAAAGATTTTTAGCGGATGCGTCACTTTCAAAACTAAGTGCAATATAGTTTTGATTTCTTTTTTGACAATGAAGAAATGATACGATATGAATCTTGCATATGAGTCATTGTGAGTGATGTCATGCGGCATATTTTATTTCAATAGTAAAATGAATGTCGTATTTGTGCGTAAGGTTGCAAAAACGAGCATCTTTCTTATGTTGTGAAAACCATTCAATCCGTATTACTTTATTCTAAAACAAAGTGTTAAAAGTCAAAGTTGGAGTTATATTCCATTTCTAATTCTGGACCACATAGTACGATCTTATTACTCATCATTTCGAACAAAGATTTGATAATAATAATAATAATAAAAAAAGCAACCACCACACCTCCTGTCGGGATACGAGAGATAATTTTGACAACAAAAATAAATAATATAAAAAAAGAAACATTTTTTGTTTTGTTTTCTTGCGGAAACTTCGAGCCGTGGTTGATCAGTCGCCCATTTCCTTAAGTTGCAAAGGGATGTGGCTCGTACATCCGGTAAGATAACAACTTGAATAATTTCTTTTGGTGTGTTTGCAGACTCACACCGTTGTTTGCCGTCCTTCTACCATACTATAAAGTAATAACCGATTTGAAAAGCTCGGGGAAAAATGAATAAACACAAGGTAAGTTGATTTATGCTTTGTAATTTCTTATTTTGAAAATAGTTTTTTCCTCTTTGTTCAGTACATTGGAAAATGTGAGTTTTGTAGTATTTTGTTTCAATTATTTTTGTATTAATTACGCTTTTGCTTATGGATCTAAGTTCAATGATCGAGATTGGAGAGTTTCTTTTTTTTCTTTTCCCTTTTTTTTTCTTGTTGATGACAGAACATTCCAATTGGGAAAAGAATTGTATGGAATACAAAATGAATCATAGGATGATTTTAAAAATTATGTTGTGTGTGTTAATGTATTCCTTTCATTATATTTACCAATGGAACTGAAATTGCTGGATGTATTCAATATTTTTCTTCCCTTCGTATATAAAAGAACTGCGTTTATTTTTTTAAGTAGGCCGAAAGAACTTTTGGGCTGGTGAATATATTTAAAAAGCAGTAAAAACTTTAAAAATAGATTATTTTAATTATTTATTACTAATGCGATGAATCTCTGGTTATTTTTTATGAGTGTTTTGTTTTTAAATTTTGAGTATAGAGAGAAAACAAAGTATTTTAATGATTCCGTGCATATTTATTAGAGTTGGCTCTAATTTTCTGCGCTAGTAAAAAATTTTTAAATTTATTTCTACATAAATTATCAAACCTATACTTTACATATGCCTATATATATAATATACTGAATTTCTGTAAAAAAAAAAAATCGTATATGCAAAAAAAATTTCTTAATTGAATTTGTGAAATATCTAAATATTTAAAATTTCAGTACTGTTGTTTCAAAATTTGTAGTGGCACGGATAGAAATTATTATTAGAATAGTGCCTGTATTTTGACAATCAAAGCTTTCTATTATAAATAAGACATTGTTTTTCATTTATAATTTTTCAAATGACAAATAGTTAAAGTTATACAGTATGACTCTTTCGTAAGGAATTACTTTTTAGTCTAATACCGATAATCCACAATTAACTTAAAAGAGAAAATTAAAAATTTTATTTAAAAATCATAAATATGCATATCAGAAAGAAATAGATTAAATATATATTTCAACTGAAAAATGACAAGTGTCTTCTATCGTTTTTTTAAAAAAACGATTTAACTTCTTTTTTTAATATGGAACACAGAAATAAAATATGTTCTAATTGCTCTAATGTTGTAATTTAATATTTCTAGGTTGAAAACATGTTGGTTACATTGTTATATATAAATCTTGAATTTCGAATCAATCAATCAAAATATCAATAAAATCAATGATCGTCAATAAATGGTGAAAAAATTCGTCTAAAAACTATACTGAACAAAATACGAATATATAAAAAATAATTTTTTAACAGGGGGAAAAAACTTTTCTGGTAGACAAGACAAAGAAAATACATTTCACAGACCCAAATGTATAAATTCTGAAATTTGTAAGCCTATTATAGTGAACAATATTTCGAAAGTGCTTTTTTTTAAAAATAACATATGTTCTTTATAAATATAATTCCATTAATTTTTTTTTATCAATTTTAAAAATTAATTTAGAAATAAATGCAAATACAGTCAAGCAAAATTTTCAAAAGAATTTTTCTAAGTGTGTAAAAATGCAATAAAAATATTAATACAAGAGAATATAAAAATGGAGAAAAATGTTAATATAACATTTAAATAAATACACATTCCTGTCGAAAAATACATTCGGTGAGAAAAAAAAAACCCTTTGATAAATTTTACCCCTATTAAAATAAATTGTTATTGATAAAATTTTCAGTTCCCAATTAACAGGAAAATATATTATAGAATATTTATCGTGTATAATTTCAATACAATAAAAAAAACTGAAGCAACGATTTAATAAAATTTCCATTATAGTTATGCGAAATAATTTTTGAATTAAAAATTAACTTTTAATTACGATTTACGTGCCTTAAACAACATAGAAAGGCTTTAAGAATGTTTTTTAAAAATATTTTATCAATATACAGATAAAATTATCTAAAATGCTATGTTTGTAATTTGCCGTATATTAATTTAAATCATCCAATATGATAATCTCATGATTAAAATAATACACATGTAATTAATATTTTTTCCGGTGCAATTGATGCAATTTTATTTGCAAACACACATTTTGCATATTTACTTGATAGTTTTTCTTCACAGATTCCTTCATTTAGAAACATCATTGGGATTATATTTATTATTCATACAATTTTTGAAGGTAAGTTTTTCCTTTTTAATATACATATTTATAACGTTTAATTTTGTTTTAATTTTGATTTATTTGCATCTTATTCCAAAAAAAGTTAGTTGATGCTGTTTTAATTCACAAATGTAAATGCACACGATAGAATGAGTATATCTGTCTAAATTACGTAATTATGTTCAAAAAAACAAAAAATCAGGAAGATTTCTGAAAAATTTGCGTTTTTTATAGATTTTTTAAAATGTATTTTTACGTATGTTTTGATTTGCTTCTTAATTTTCAGATTTTAAAGAATTTTTAAAAATATTTTTCAAAATCAGAAGTGTTTAGTTTTTAGAAACATTTCATTTACTCTTTTAGACGCTCAAAATTGTATTAAAATATTTTTTAGCCTAGATTTGGAAAGGAAAATATAAATTTTATCGAACTAATTTTCACTAATTCGCCGGAAAACAGAACTTTCGTAAGCATTAATGTAGTTATGCAATATTTTAAATTTCGTTTCTGCGGAGAAAATCTAACAAAGAGACGGCCGGCCAGTTTATATCAATAAACTGAAATACATCTAAAATAAAAAAACAACAACTATGAACTAATATTTGAAAGGTGAAATCAACTCCAAACAAGTGAAAGTATATCAGAACGTTTAACCTTGAAATGGTATATACCTTGAAATGTATTATTCATGTTTACGAATACGTAGATATGAATACTACGTTTAGACTGACAAAATATTTATCATATTAGTGTTCTGTGCTTATTGAGTTTTTACCATTTATTATGACTTCTATTCTTTTTTTTATCAATAAAGCGGAAATGCTACTGCAGTGATTCTCAATATTTTTTTTGTGGCGATACATTTTAACAATTTAAAAATATCGCGGCACACTAAAAAACAAAATAAGTTAAAAAGAATTTTACTTTTCTGTAATACACTATATAAAAGATAATTTTATGAAAAAAATTTAAATATTAAATAGAATAATATGCACGACATCAAAACGCTTATTTATTTATTAATTATAAGAATACATTAAATGC
>BMAO01004970.1:0-69582 GCA_019973975.1 Trichonephila clavata
AAAAATAGTCAGGTTTGTTCAAAAAATTTAATTTATTTTCAGTTTTAAATCGGGTAGGTTAGGTATTTTTAGCTCTTGTTATACGACTTTAAAATTGTAAAATATAAGTACTACAATATGTCTAGTATAATTTAGTTTGGTACATCAAGGAAATATTCAGTTTTATCTGCAATACTTGAATTCAGAATGATTGTATTCGGAAGTTTTATTGCAGTATCAGCTGAGGAATAATTTTTAGACACATCATTTTCAGTAGTATTCCATCTCTTCGAAATATTGTTTCTCATAGGAACGTGAGAATGTTTTGGCCGTGGCGTTTTCTCAACAGGTAAAAGTTAATGATAAAGTTTCTAAGTTATATAAACTATTTTTTAAAAAAAATTGGTCTATAAATCAATTTTAATTAATTAATTATGAGAATTAAAAAAACTCAAAACATAATCAAGCAGAATTGATTTTAGTAATGATAATTGGAATTAATAAACATTTCACACTACAAGAGTTGATTATGCTCAAAAATATTTTCAATTAATTCATTTTAAGAATAAAAAAATGCTTTAAAATTAAACCAAAACCATATCTCAGAAGACTTCAAATATCTTAAAAACTATTTTGTTAAAAGGTCTGAAATTTGGTGACAAGCTTCTCAATGATATAAGCCACAAGAAAATGCAAAAAAAATTGGTAATTATGAAATTTATAGGGTCTTGTGTTGTCTAAAAAATAAATTGTTATGCATTTATGCTTTCTGCAAATTAAAACAGTACCCCTCATTCCAATAAGCAAAGGTAATTAAATTTTTTTTTCGTATTTGTAATGATTTGCTACTAAATTATCGTGATAATAATGAATATAAATTAAAAAATTTATAGCTCATAACTTACTTTTAATTAATCCTAGGTTCTTACAGAAATGTTTGCATGATAATTAGATATCGTAAGATAAACGGTAAAAATATGATGGAATTTTTTATTTATTCGCAAAAAAAGTAATTAAAAAAATGAACTCTCACAAATCTTAAATAAATCTGATATCCCTAGAAAAAACATCATTTGTATTAATAAAAATAAAATAGTAAAGCGAAGAAAGAGTTCGGTCCTTTAAGGACTTACATTACAAGGACGGATTTTTTAATCCAATATCTTCTTTCTCCAGTAAATTTGAAATTATCAATTACATTTATCATTTTATTTCGAGTAAATGAGTTTTTTAGAGTTATATTTTAACTAAAAGACATAATTTATTTCGTTGCGGAATCCGATCGCAAAGTTATATATGTATTGTTGAAAGTAACTTCAAAAGAAGTATTTTTTGTGTGAGGTTAACTCTTATTATATACTCTAGATTTTGAAAATGTAATATATTATTAATTGTACTAGAGATGAAAAGTGTGTTGAATTATTTAAATTCTACAACATTGAAATTTTAATCGTACTTTACCATTTTCTCTCCCATACACTTTGATGAAAATTATTATTAATTTTTAAAATGTCAACTCTAATTATGAAATTTAATTTTAAATAAAGTAAAAATTGTTTGTATACAATTATTAAAATAAATCATGAATAATTATTAAAATTTAAATAACATAATTAAAATTTCCTTAATTAAAATTTTTTTCTGGATTAATATTTTAAATGAATTATCTGAATAAATTTGAATCTATATCCTTGGTGAAAGTATTTAAATCTGTAGTTAGTAACCAATTTATGTGCAAAATAAGATTATTAATATTGAAGCACTTCACGTAAACTGTATAGCCACGTAGCCTAACGGTTAAAGGTAACGGACTCGTGGCCGGCGTGTCATGAGTTCGAATCTAATACCACTGAAGACCCTCCGTGTATTCGCGTGATGCACATTAAATCTTCGAGAGCTGAAACGTCCTGCCGTTGGTGTGGTGTTGTACTTAGGAGAGGAAGGTGCCAGCTCAGGTGTCACTTCGTCACTTGACCTTGGTTCAAATTTATGCGGTCCGTCACCAAAAGCTCTTGAGTAGCTTGAACAGTGAAAGTGCGACGAACGCTTGGACAGTGAACAGTGCGACGAACCTTGAGTAGCTTGAAAGTGCGACGTTACTTTTCCCTGACTCTCCATTGAGGCTTTTCGGGAAATGAAATGGCGAACCTTTTAGCAAAAAGAGGCCCGGATATTCTCCTAAGATATCATAGAGACCTGCCTCTTCACTCAGAAAAACTTGAAATTGAGAGAGAGATAGGATTTATAAAAAACGCTTTTGAGGTACTGCTGTCAAAAACATATGGAGGGTGCTATTAAAACTTAACAGTGTCTTGGACTCTCTTCGTGCTGCTGCTGTAGATGAGTTTAGATTATTGACTGGACATGACTGCCTTTGTGCTCATTTGTTTCGTTTTAACCTGATTGACTCCACTTTTTGTGTTTTGTGTGCTTCTGGACAAGTCATGGACGCTGCTTATCTAGGCATGTGCTCTGAACTTTAAAGTTTGGACTGTATTATGAAGAATTATTGGAGAGCTCGTTGCCTAATGACCTGATGGTCAATAGCCAGGCATTTGGTAAATAAATAATATATACTCACTCACTCACGTATGTTGTTTTTCCCGCAGCAACAATCTCTTTGTGAGAAATTGAGTTTTATAGGCAAAGTTAGTTTACAGCATGAACCTGGAAAAATAAGGTTTTTGCAAGCACAGAAGATGTGACCAAGCTTACCAGATTACTAATTTGGTGAAAAATATTATCACCAATGAACCATCGAGAAGTCTCTGGGATCGACCCTCGTGGAAATTTTCCTGAGACAAAATGAAGGTCGGTGGATTTCAGGAGAGAAACGTGATTTGGTTGGACACGATAAGACAGAGAGACTTTATCTGTCTAAGTTACTGCTTGTGGGATTGTTCTGGATAGAAGTTTCTGGAGCACTGTACGAGTGAGTTTTGCACTACTGTTATAATCTTTCATTTCTTTGCGTGTATACGTCGATTTGTCTTCGTGTAGTCATCTGTTCGTCCTTGTCCATTAAGGAACTTGTTATTATTCAAATAGTTGAAGTGGTCGACAGCTTTTTCCCCAAGTAAATTTGCTACAATATGAACGCTCAAAAATGATGCAATCTGATCAAGATGCATGCTGAAGGATTCAGCGTCCAACTAGGTCATTAAAAGATCAATACAGAGGTAAGACGAGGAAGTTTAAAAAGAATATTTATAATTTGCAGTTATACAATTTTTGTATCTGTATGTGTGTGTGTGTGTGTGTGTGTGTGTGTGTGTGTGTGTGTGTGTGTGTGTGTGTGTGTGTGTGTGTGTGTGTGTGTTGTGTGTGTGTGTGTGTGTGGCTATAACATTGTTTAAACCTGCATCCTGGTTCCTAAGCAGGAATTTGCTCTAGTATTTCTGTGACTAAATCTATTCTATCATGACTATATTATCTTAGGTATATAACTATTTTTGTATATATTTTTGTAATATATATATATTATACATCATCATTATCCAAAAACGTTAAAATCCGTATTCATTATCCCAATGTTTCTCAAATTGTGGGGCACACTCCCAAGGGGGGGGGGGGCGTGATAACCCTACGTGGGGGGGCGCGAGTATGTCGAAAACAAAAGATTATTAATTTACTGAAAGAATCAAAACAAAATACATTCTGACATAATAAAAAATAAAATACACATTTACACTGATATAATGCACTTATAAATATATCAGCACTGCACAATGTATTTCATAATTAATTTAACAATTCTAAGTTATAAAGATAATTTTAATAATTACTATTGACTCTACGGGCACGTCGTAAAACTATATACAAAATTAAATACTTATTTTGATAATTTGTACGGTTTCAAATTAAAGCCGTATTATAGCTTTGTTAAAGTATATTATAGTTGAGTTCAATACATTGTTATAGTATGGAAGGGGGGCGATGAAAATTATAATTGAAAATTGGGTCGCAAGTATTGTGAGTTTGAGAAGCATTACATATCCAAATACAAAATCATCAATCGATTCAAAAGCAAGGATGACTAGACAGATGCAGATTACAATGTATCTGCATGAGTTATTTGAACCAATTTTATCGAATTTATTCAAAGAAGATGTTTAAAAAAATATTCCCTTCTTCAAAGGAATATAATGAGAGTATTTGTGTTACATAGTATCTCTTTTCTTTGAAGAATCTTCCACCTACGCAACAGTATTGTTCAAAGCCATGACACTAATGAATGAAATGAATAGAGTTGCTGATATGTGCAAATAACTAATGAGAAGAATTACAGTTATTTAGTTTGGAACAAGATGAGAAGTAAGTGGTATATTGTTCGCAGGTGTAAAAAAGTGTTCTTTTTACGGTCTACAGTTTTGTCTATTCATTAAGAGGGAAACGCCAGACATATTGCATTCTTTGTAAAAGAGAGATGCCTTGGTTTATATAGTTTGAAAAAAAAATTGTACATTGATTATATTGATAAATGAATAAGTGTGTATGTCCTTTGCTTGTGTGCTGATAACCTGATTTATCTATTAGTACAATGTAAGGAACTGTTGAATAATATGAGAGAAAAAAACTGATCTCTGAAGAAGCACAATGATGTTATGCGATGATGTGTGCACATATTTTGTGCTTTCCTGAAGACATTTTGACCTATTTCAACTTTTTTAATAATGTTTTTGATTATTTTAATAACGTTTGGTAATACTCTAATACCGGCTCAGTAGTTTCGTTGGTGTCTTCATTTACTGCACACTTTCAATCACTTAATTTACTGAAAATTTTAAAGGATATTGTTCTTTATTTTAAAAAGAATAAACATAAATATTTATTTATGTTCTTATATAAATCTGAATATCTGTTAATTAAAATTGTGATGGGTCACACCCTTTCACTAATTCTCTTGGGAGAAAACTTCTTGAACTGTTAGAGTTTAAAACCACCTTCCGTAGTGACAACTTGATTTTACGCTAATTTGAGTACTATTTCAGAACTATTTAAACCTTAGCAAAGTAAGTGTTAAAGTTAGTCTTACGCTGTTATTAAAGTGAGATTAACAAAGTGACTTTCTGAAGCCTTGGGTGAAAGGGAAAAGAAGATTTAGACTGGAATATAGTTGATCCAGGAGAGATCTGACGAATGCTCATCCTGAGGATCATTCTCAGTTAAGTGTTTAATTAATTGTCTTACTAATTTAAGACAATTAACATTAACTTGAATGTATCCTCGGCTTACAATCTTGATTGATGGTAAATTGATTAAACCAAATAAAATTGATTGTTTTTAAAACAATGCCTGTTCTTTCGAAGTCCCAAACTTCCCCTGCGACCTTAGAATCAGGACACAATTAGTATATTTCTTTAAAAAAAATTTCTTATTGGACATTTATTAAGCATATTTTCTATTTTCTTTCATTCTTTTATTTTATGTAACTACAGCATATAAATGCATGAATATATTTTTATAAACAAATCTATTCAAATTTGAGTTATACGAAGATTGGTATATTTAAAGGTAAAAGATAAATATTTTCCAACAATTCCACAAACTACTAAAGTAATATATTTACCTGCATGCAAAAGCACAAAAATACTAAACAAAACTTGTGAGAGTTAGTCTCATAAAAAAAAGTGGCTAGACTCAAGTAGATTTCTAAGATTATGTTTTGCAACCAAGGCTCAGGAAAAAAAACCATGCCTTATAATTAAATTTTTGAAAAGATTTAAAAACAATTGTTTGTGTGTGTGTGTGTGTGTGTGTGTGTGTGTGTGTGTGTGTGTGTGTGTGTGTGTGTGTGTGTGTGGTGTGTGTGTGTGTGTGTGTGTGTGGTGTGTGTGTGTGTGTGTGTGTGTGTGTGTGTGTGTGTGTGTGTTAATAACAACAACGACTACATTAAAAATTGGGAATAAGGTACTTAGACTGTGTAAGTAAGGTTTTTGTGTTGATATGTTTCGTTTTTATTTAGTTATACTTAAGTGTTATGCACTTTTTGAGCGAGCCTCGTTTTTGTTAAAAATATTTTTATATATAAAAATACACATCGCATATTAAGAAGATAAGAATAAAATAATAATAAAATATTTTTTTATCATTATGTTTGGTTCACGTCTTTTTTTAATGCATTTTTCATATTTTAGGCTTATAGAGACTTATACCTTGTTTGGGAAATCTTCGTAATTTACCATACGTGCTTTAAAATGATGCAACTTAATAATAAAAAATATTGCTGAATACCGTTTAAATTTACTTTTCGACAACATATCTTTGTGGTTACTTAGTAAATAAAGACCTCTTTCAAGGGGAAAAAGATTTACTCACATCTTTATAGGTTAAAGAATTTACTCACTTTTTTAAATATATTTATTTAACAGAACACCGGAACCTTATTATGATACTCTGGGATTGTATAGCAGTTTCTAACTGAAGAATAATGTTGCTATAAGAATTGTGTTTCCTTTCAACATCGTCTGTATAAAAGCGTTAAGGGTGTCTTCTAACTCATCCTTTCTTCTTTAAAATATTTAATATTCCTTTTATTACACTCACAGAGAGTTATAAATATTCAAAAGGACTTAAATTTTTTACCCCTTCGATGCCTAACGTTTCAAAAGATGTATTTATATAAAATGGTGCTTAAGGTTTTTTTGTTGGAATAAGTAGAAAAGAACTTCTGGTGTACACCATCTCGTCTGGTAGACAAAATTCCCAGAATACTGAAGAAAGCCAATCGTACGGATTAGTTTTTTTAAAAAAATTCATGTCCACACCCAAAAATCCAGGAAGCATCTGCATACAACATTAGCACTATGACAGTCGAAAGTTTCTAAATCTTGGCTTTCATAGCACAGCTTCTTATATAAGCCAAATATTACGGCAAACAATGTCAAGTGGTGCTAATAGAGGTGAAAACTCTCGAGCCTTAAGCAGCGGCATCCCAAGCGACACACTAGAACACTGGACAACACTCCCTGAACAACACTGGAGCCTTGAGCAGTGGCATCCCAAGCGACGGAAGTGATGAATCAATGTATAATTTCTGGCAATCCAGTTGTACCGACATAGTGTAGAGATTGCCTGCTGAACGCTTTGAATCATACTATATAGTGCCGCAAGTGAAATTTGGAGTTAGAGGCGTGATGGGTCGGAGATGTTTTCCATGATTTGACCAGAATCCTTTTATACTTAGGCAAGAAATTGTCAAGATGGAAATCTATTTCAACATTTTAAATGGTTCCGCGTTGTTTATAATTGTGTCAACAGCTCTGAGAAGGTCTATTCCTGTTTCAATATGATCGTGCATGTATTCATATGACACGACTTATTCAAACGTTGTTTGCTGACATTAATTTTCAGGAACTAATTTGGATTTCCAGAAACCCAGACATGAATCCTAAAGGATACCTGTGGGATGAATAAGAACGTCGACTGTGAGCTACACCTCAACACCCTCAATAGATAACAGAGTTGACCAATGTTTTTTAGCAAGGTAATGTATAATTCCTGCTGCAACCTTCCAAAAATAAGAAAACAGAGTTAGCCTAAAAAAATAACAGCTGCTATTGCAGCAAAAGGTGATCTAAACTCATTCTAATTTTTGTATTATCTGTGGGATAAGCGAAATATATATATATAGGTCTCCGGATACTTCTGATCACATAGTGTCAGTATTTAATTTTTGTTTAAAAAGCAGCTGCCGATATATTTGTTACGTAAGTTTTTTTTTTTGTTGAAGTATTTTATAATCATTCAAATAAATCTCTTTTTTTAAATTTATTTTTACTATCCCTTATTGGTATACTAAGATTTTTCTCCCACAAAAAATACATAACACATATATACACATACATATAACTGTTCAATTCTTTAAAAGAGTAGTGGCGCGTATGACAGTTACGTCAGGTTTTATTGGAGTTCTTTGTGATCGTTCATATAAATCTTATTTTTTTTAACCATTAAAAGTTATTTCTATTCTTTTAATGGTATATTATCCTTTTTTTCTAACAAAAACATAACAACGAAGATAGGAGATGGGACATTACTTTTTAGAAAGAAAACATTGACAAGTTTGACAATTGTGAGGTTATATACAAAAAGATCCAACTTCGATACATTTGACAGATTTAAACGTTTTATTCCTCTGTTTAAGAAAAGTAACATATGAGCAGATGCAGAATGTAGTTGAAAAAGCTTAGTCTAACATACAAGTTTGGGTTAGCTTTCAAAGAAATCCGAATGGAAGTTTTATTAAGTCTTTTCATTTTATGTATATTGCGAAGTTTATATAAAAATTTCTACCTTAAATATTATGTTTATACTCATATCACAAATCGTTAAGAAATGTTCTTCATTTTAGATTTTTGAAAGAAATATGCTGGAGAAAAATTGTGTTTGAAATTTTTAAAGAGCCAATCTAATAATAATTTATTTTATATGAGAATTTTATAACAAAAGCAAGACGTCGATAAATTTATATAAAATTAATTTAACTCCTTCCAGATTCATTTTATTTCTGGATTAAGGATCAAAAAATGTCAATTTTTTATGCATATTTTCAAATATGCATATCTTTTTAAACATAACACCATTTCATACAAAATTTCCTAAAAATTAATGTAAAAAAATCTACTTAAATAAATGAGTAAATTTACCTGTAAAGTTGGCTTTACAGGCAGAAATCATTAGACTTTGTAGTGAATCCACACTAACTATAAACATGAAGCTTCATATACCTTGCTTTTACCTTTTTATTTACCGCCACAGCTTTAATTGCTAAATGATAAGGGATTTGTCTATTTTTCTTTATGAATTCAAGGGTTTCTTTTCTGATTCTGACATGCTTCTCTTTTTGGTGCTCAGCTAGATTACGGAGAACCCAATGGAAAACTACTTTTTTCATATGTAATTCTTCATGAATAATTTTGTGTATGGCGGCAGATCCAATGTTAAGTTCTTTCTGAATCATTTGGTAACTACAGCGA
The DNA here is from genome assembly GCA_019973975.1 of Trichonephila clavata. NCBI lineage: Eukaryota > Metazoa > Arthropoda > Arachnida > Araneae > Nephilidae > Trichonephila > Trichonephila clavata. The sequence continues at coordinate 8,958 of BMAO01004970.1, forward strand.
TTATCATCCATTGACATTTTTCGTATGGCAGAAACATTATCCGGGATTACTGCCGGCCTTAGCCTTCCTGTGCATCCTTCATCCTGAAGAGAATTGCGACTTCTCTGCAAAAAATTTTAAGTCATCTAAATACAGTAGCACGATATGGAGATTCATCACCAAATGCTGATTGCCTTGATTTAATCCCACTTTAAAAAAATACAAAATTATAGCACGATAATTTTTTCGCATCAAACTCCATTTTCTCTTCAGTCTAAAATTTATTCTACGCTAAAGAACTTGAAGTAAGTCAGTAAAAAATCGTCTGTAGAGTTAAAATACTTTTTTTTTAAATTAAACCGTTAATTTTTTTTTTACATAACTTCTCGACTGTGTGTACCTCAAAACTTCCAGAGGTACCCTCGTGTAAAAAATGGATACTTAATTTGTATTGGTATCAAACTTTTCTTTTTCATCAGTTATGATTTGTTGGTGTTACTTTATTGTTTTAAAAAAATTAAACATTTCTGATAATATATAAAATTATTTTATCAAATAAAGAAATTAATTCATAGTTAATGAGATTTCTGGGATATTTTTAATAATGAAAATACTATCAAAAATCAGCGGCGAAAAGTTATTTGATACTTAATAGAGAAACCTGATTATTCCCTTTTAATTAGTTGTTTTTTAAACATCGTGGTTTATGGTATTAATTTTCTTCAAAAGAAAATATTTTTTCTTTAACACGAATTATTATTTCAAACATAGATTTCAAGAATATTCCGAAACAATAAATTTATAATTGAATTAACTTAAAATACCATAGTGATTCATGTAATTGATATAGATTAAATGCTCAAGACATATTTCATTTCTAATTATTTGAAAGAACTGTGTTTTTCGCACTATATATTGATATGTTATGTTATAGAATAAGAAGTTTCTTAAAAGTTGAACTTTTTCTTCTGTCAATTTTCAATAACAAGTATAGTGATATGTGTATGTGTTTTCAGTTACAAGACATCTATACAAATTCTAAAAATATATAAATACTAAATTTTAAATTTCACAATTTTTAATCATCATGCTAGTCTAAACAAGCCTATTTCTAAACTTAACAGCTTTCAGGATCATTTTATTTCTGGATTATGGATCCAAAAATGTCAAAGTTTTCATGCTTATATTCAAACGTACATTTCTTTTGAAACATAATAGCACCATTCGCATACAAAATTTCCTGAAAATTATTTTAAAAAATATCTATTTAAATAATGAGTAATTTACGCGTAAAGTTTGCTTTATGTCTGGCAGGAATTATTAGATTTTAGAGTCAATTCCCGCTGACTATATAAATATAAAGCACAGAACACCTATCATTTATCTTGAACTACAAATTTTATTTACATCTTTTGAATTTACATGAACGATTATAAATTATTAAGCAAAGTTTGATCGTGTGTGATAAATTCGAAAGCACACGGTACTGCACATGACACAACATCGCTATCTGGACAGTATAATCTTAATTCCCTACTTACCTTTTTCCCTTTAGTGTCTCTCTTTGAGAAGCAAATAATACACTTTCGTGTTGGATTAATTTTCTTCTATGTTGGGGGAATGTAGTCAACAAAGTGTCTCTCAGACAAGGGGGTGCTCAGCAGAAGGACGTCCTCTTTTCGCAGAAAATTCCACCGAGTATACTTTTCAATTATTCTAACCCCTAAAAAATACATGTGAAATAATTCGGGAAACACCAATTACACAGCGTAAATTTTCAGTGCCCGAGCTACTCTCGGGATGAGCCAGGATGGTACGTTTCTCCTGCACGAGCCTGAAAAGGGTTAAGACAATCTAATGGACAACAAAAAGAATCCTCTATTCTCATTTCGTATCACTCTCTTAAAGTATCCGACTACTTGCGCGACAACTTTCTTTTAGAAAAATGGAATGGTGATTTTATTTGTGGTTTTTAGATTTGTTTAGAAAAAAGAAAAACATATAAAAATGAAGAAGATAAAAAGTAATTATTGTTACTAAAATGGGAAAAAATGTGTAAAAACTTACAAAAAATAACATAAATTGATCCCATTTTGTACCAATAGTTTCGGAGCAAATTTTCAATTCTGATGTGTTGCTATGTTATTCGTTTTTTAAATGACCTTCAAGATAAGATATATTTTTATTTTTACAAAAATTAGAGCACTTTATCTTAGTTATTATGATATTGCTTTAAAAATGTGATTATACTAACATAAGGCACTGTAAATTTTGTTATAAAACAGTGATTGATAAATCTGAAGGTTAAAACACTACGACTATTATAAAGAAGATACATAAAAAGTATCTGTTAATTATCTTCAAAACTTTTTTAGCAATCACTGTTCCCGTTGGAGCATTTAAAAAACACACACATTTCGAGTAAAACGCATTTTAAGGTATGACATCTTGCTTAAAGTAATGGCATCTGCTTTTACTAAAACACTTGCAGTTTTTGTTCTAGCAAGCGGAAAATAATAAACTTGGTATTTTTATAAAACTAAAAAGATGGTCTATAAAATAAAATCATTAAAAAATTTGTCAAATTTACAATTTTAGGCTAGTCGGATATTTTAAAAATTATTTTTTTTAATATGCCTACTCTCTTACTTGTATAGGTTCTAATCCATTTACAAAAGGAATGAAAACGAAACTCTTTTCTTCAAGATCTCAATCGCACTATACTTCCCTTTATACTGAAATGTGTTTCGAAATAACTTCCGTTTTCTGTTCCATTCAGAACTAACTTCCTGTATTGAATTGCATTTTCTGTAGGAAACCGTAAGTGTGTCTCAGATATTTTATCTCAACTGCTTTTATCGTTCCGGCATCATGTTTGGTAACTGAATTTTGTACGAGTTAAGGTTAGTGAGAATTTGTCTCCCTGCTTCTGTTATTACTGACCTTTATGATTGCTTCGTTTAATTTAAAGCTTGCAAAATAAATTTAACTTGAATGAAAACTTTCGTAAAAAAGGAAATGGATTACAGCTTGAATGAAATTCGGTAGCTTCGTAAAATAAATATTTGGGATATTCCAGTACTAATTTAGCTTAGTTTTCATCTTGCATTTATTTTATTATATAAAAATATATGTGTGTATACCGACCGTTATTAGTCCTCTTTGCTAGGAATTTCATAATGTTGCATGACAATATACTTTTTAAAGTTATTGATACTTAAGTCATAGAATTTAGCTTTTGATTGAAATGGAAAACATTCAGAGGATGATAATGATGATGCCATGTCCATTACGGGACCAAATCAGACAGTTCCATGGGTGCAGATGACTGTTCTGGCAATCTGTTCAATATTATTCACAAAGAGGTTTGTCGATGAAAACAGAACCCCTATTTTTTGTAAAGCAGGAAGAATAACTTGACAGTCAAAAATAAAAGCAGGTGTTAGCTTTATATCTGAACAGTTATCACAATTCCTATAAATTATTCTACCATCTCTATCAATCTTCATTCTTTGATAATGACTTGTTCTTATCCTAGCAATAGTCTTTGTTATAAAGAAACTTCTACTTATATTACAGGAATTGACTTCTCTCTCAATTTGAAATTTGTAACAACATTTGCGTCTAAAAAGGTAACATTGATAAAGTTGTCATAATTGAGATCTCTAGCCTCTTTCGTCAGTTTATCAGCATTTTCATCGTCTGTAAAGTCGACATGTGCAGGCAACCATTTGAGAATGAAGATTTTATTTAACTCATGTAATCTAAACAGGCGAGAGCAAATCTCTTCAGTAATCTATGAACCTCCCCTTAGGATTGCCTGGAAGGCTACTTTTGAGTCGCAAAAATGACTAGACCTTTAACCTATTCTAGAATAGGGAAAGTCTCATATACACCAGGAAACTCCATTATTGAACGAAGCTCAAAAGTAAAGCAAGAGGCAATGGCACCAGCACCGATCACACGTTGGTATCTTTTTCAATAATCATGGATACCCCCCGAACCTTCATTCAGGTAGCCCTCGCATATTGATTTAAAAAGGGCAGGACTTGAAATTCTAATAATGGAAATATGTTTATCTTTTAGGTTGTCTCTCAGTCCCGTCTACAGCTGTTAGAGGAAGGATGACTAGCCATATCAAACTATTTATTGAACACACAATTTATCAACACAATTCAAATAATTTAAACGAGAAGAGATGTTTTCAATCTAAGCAATATGCGGATTAATAACCTGATGCGCTAATTATGAGAAGAGTTTAAATATATCGATCCTCTTATATCAGGATCCAATTATTTGAGCAATAGTTTAACTTCAGTAACCAATCGTCACTTTAATTCTTTCAACTATCGGATCTCTGAAATACGCAATAAAGTAGTATAATACATAATCAGTAGCAATCTATCCTACCTCCTCAGTTTCTCTATTAATAGCTTGAAAACCTAGACTATATATAGCCGACTTAATCTAAATAATCAAGTTTTCTTCTTTAGAGGGTTGGCTGTAAATAAACTCGAAATGGTAGACCAAAGATTCTCAAGAGGATTTTATTAAAGAAAGGACGCTGATCGATCCGTCACAAGGTCCCGTAAGTCATCTCCCCAATCTGAAAACCCAGTTTTAGTGGAACTCTGCTCAACAAAAGAAACCCGCTTTCCAAATTTCTTGTCTATAGGTCTAATAGTTCAAAAGCAAGAAATTTTGGCTAAAACACCACCGCAACCCCTTTGAGAGTAGATTTCCGCAAAATCCATTCTTAATGAATCTCTACTCATTGAAGAATACGTGATTACCAAACTTCAATTCTCTACGTCGAATAGTTCCGGAAATTTTATGATTAAAGCTTCAATGTCGCAGTCATAAAAGTAAAAGTAAAGAAAAACTGTTTTATGACAGTATGGGTCGATTTTGTTAAATCAAAGTGTAAAAGCGAGTAAAATGTGTAAAGTAAATCAAAATTGTGTGAAAGAAGTTCTTTTAAAACATTATTGAATGTATGTATACTTATAGAAAAGGATTATGCACAACTCTATTGTTGATATCGCTCAGAAATATTTCTTGTAATTATATTAATTTTCAAAATGTTTAAAGTATCCAACTACTTGCGGCAAAAAAAAAAAATTTTTAAATGGAGATAAGGGGATTTTTTTGAAGTTTTTAGGTATATTTAGTACATTTTAAGAAATATTTACTAAAATTAAGAAGAGAAAAAGAAATTATTATTACTAAAATGAGAAAAAACTGGTAAAAATTTACTTAAAAAATTACATAAACGGGGTCCATTCTATACAAAACGTTTATGAAATATTTTTCAATTTTTAAATTCTGATGTGTTTTACTATTCACTTTTGAAATGACATTAGAATAAGAGATATTTTAATATTTACAAAACCTTGAGCACTTTATCTTAGTTATTGTATAAAATTTCTTAAAAAATGATCATATTCACATGAGGGACTGCACATTTTTTAATAAAAGAGTGATTGATAAATCTGAAGATTAAAATACTTTTACTATGATCTTTTTCCAAAATTTCTGTGTAGAATTAAAGGGACTGACTACGTCCCCGAAACCGTGATTTTAAAAAAGGGTATAAATGCATAATTTTTTTATATTTAGTGTCAGATGAATTCGAATATACATATAAAATTTTTAGAGAATAAAATGTTACAAGAAGAAAATAATTTAAATGTAATTGCCTGACAAAAAATGAAGAAAAAATGACATATTTTCAAAACATTTTCCTTTTAGGGAAAAAAACTTCTATAATTAAAAAGGCTTCTATTATTTAAATGTTTGAAATATGTAATTTATATAAATGAGTTTTTTTTCATATTTCATTACATTAGAGAAGAGAATTTGTAACCGCAAAACACTTGTTATTACATCAATTGGTTCCAAATGTGAAAATTTCAAAAATTTTAGTTCAGCCCCGGTATAGAAGTCCTAGCTAAATTCAGGCAAAATATTATTATTTTAGAAGAATGTTTCATAAAAAAAGAATGTTTTGAAAATATGTCATCCTTTCTTCATTTTTTGTCAAAAAACTACATTTCAATAATTTTTTCTTGCAATAATATTCTTAAAACAATTTTACGTGTATATTCTAATGCAAATGACACTAAATATATTACAAGTTATTCATTTTTATGTATTTTCAACATTACAGTCTCGAGCGTTGTGAGTCACCTTAAGCAGGTTAAAAAATATATTAATCTTGTGAAATTTATTTGAAATTTCTTATTACTACGATCTTGTTTTATATTTTAAATATATGGTAAGAAAATTAACTATTGAGTAAACAAAATTCGATTAATTTCCTTGTAAGTTTATTCCTTCGTATCTATTAGTATCCAAAATCTATTCATTAGATTCTTCTATTTTAACCTAATACGTTTTATCTTAAAGAAGATTAGTTCTAAATACATAAAAACCAATTTAAAATCTCATTTACTTAAGGGACGCTGTCTTGCCGAAACTAGATTAGTAGCTGCGCGCCAAGTCTTGAAAAATTGTAATATTTCATTCTGTAGTTGTGTTCTAGCCAATTTCTTCCATTTCTGATTGAAACAATCTTAGCATAGCTTTTTCTAGCTTGAACCATAAATTTATGCAACGAGTAAATTTATACTCACTGAACATTTATCAAAAGAAGTAGAAGAGTAAAAAAAAAATATTTTTCCGGTGCACTTCTTACTATTTCTTTTTTTCCCTTCTTTTTTAGCTCTGAAGAAATTTGTCATCTCTTTCCGCCTTCGTGGCTTGCAGTCGAAATTGTGATTTCAGGATACAAAAAAAAAAGAAAAAGTTCTTTTAGCCCTTAGCGGTATCCTTGATTTTTGGACTTAGGGAACTAAATGTTTTCAAATCATATAACCAAGTCGATACTGCTGGGCGGAAATGCTGTCGGATATTTTTGAAGTAACTTCGTGAGCGAAAGTGTATCTTTGCTTTCGGTATTTTTTAATTCTTTTTTTCCCCGTTTTCATTAGAAAAAAAATTCTCTATGTCTATCAATAATTTATTTGGAAAATATCCATTTTCGCGCTTTTTTGAATGTCTTAAAATGTGTATTAAATGTTAAAGTTAGGCATATGTTTTGTGAAATTAATTTTACCAAAATTCCTCGTGCGGAGCATTGGATGGTACAGATTAAACTAAATATGATAGATTTTGGAGCCAAATATGATAGTTATTTATATTACACAGACCTGCGATGAAAAAAATACAAGGGACCTGATACCTGAACTTTATATATTTTTTTTTTGGTTCTGATTTCAAACATAATAACAAAACATTTCTATAACACGTAACGTTCTTTTAGAAAATTCAATTTTACTTGAACGTTTATGAAAATTTGCCAAAAATTTATCAGCGTTGAATTTTTTTCCTCCATAGCTGATCTTCAATCTACCGTGGCGAGAAATATACAGATACCATTCAGTAACACCTCCCTGTCATAATCTCTCTCTACCAATGGCGTTTCCTCAAGCTCAGAGCTCCACCGAATATAAGCTCTCTGGAGTCGATTCACCTCAGTTCTTCTCTCAGGTTGAACTTATCTGGGGGATCAGATCTGGGCCTTTTAAAAGAGGCACTTGAATTGTTGGGCCCCAGATCGAAAAAAAAACTTATTGGCAAAAGAAACATCCTTATATTGATACAGGAATCGAGAAAAAAATATTTGTTAAGTCTTTTGAGGAAAACGAGAATCTGGTCTATTGCACACATGTTCCCAGATTGATGAGGAAATTTAATATCACCTACGATAGAAATGAATGGAGGTTGCTTATAGATTCATCGTGAAGGAGCCTTAAAACTGTCTTTTTTCATCACGGAAGCAAGTATGCATCTGTAATAGTTAGACAGCTTGACCATTTGCGATGATTTTAAATATATGTTCATGCGTTTTGGTCAACAAGGTGGATAAAAAAGTTCTCTTGTTTCATTTGTGAGTAGGGCAGCCACTATAACACTCAACATTGGGTTAAAACAAAATGGCCTTATTTCTTAAGCCAAGCACAGAGGAAATGATTCGGAATAGCATAGTTGAGCCAAACAAACACTTCTCTTGAATATAAGCCCACTCTGAAGTTGGTTGGTCTCTAGAGGGCGCTGCTGTTGCTGGCAACATATAGTGTATAATTAATACGACATAACGGTTAGACCAGGGAGAAAAGTTTGAAGCCTTGATAACCTATTTTGTAAAGTAACGGATGTAAAGTAGTTTTAATACTCTTCACATTTTTTTCCAAAAATATGCGAGTACATTTTTGGTTTTAAACTACAAAATATTTTTGTAGGAAGTTTTCCCCCTTCGATTTAAAATATTTCTCATTTATAGTAATATACAACTTATATGATTTCCTTTATAAATTTAGGAGTTTAAAACTGATAGTAATTTATTTGCCATATCTTCATAAAAACCTTTTCACATGATTTCAAGTGTTAAAATATCTGTATTCAGATATGAATAATGGACCTATAAAGCTCCGTAAAAGATTTCTTACACAAGCTGATTATAATCACAATTTTACTTTCAAAATGCTGTGATAAAAAGAATTACTAGTCAGAATGATCTCCAATTGTAGTTGAATATACTTGAAAAGAGGGAAAGGGTTTGGTATAAGAATAAGTCTCCAAAATGTATCAAAAGAATGAAATGAGATTCGGCTACAAGTGACATTTTGAATCAAATTACCACGCCTATGCCTTTTCCGTATGCATGATTGTTTCGGCTCTTGAAGGTTAGAACTCGGAACCTTCCAATTCGTAAGCACGTAACTTACCGCTAGACCAAAAAGATGGCTTATATAGATCCCACCGCCACACACTCCCCTACCAGTGATTCAGTAGGCGAATGAATGATATAGTTGTTATGGTGAGCGAGTGAGTTGTTGCTGTTGCGTCAAGTGTGTCTGGCGGCTTGTTTGTTGCTTTTGCGGCGGATAGATGGCGCCACGACAGCTGCGTGAAAGTTCCTTTTTTTTCAAAGTTCAGCCAAGGTCAACAATGAAGGATAGAACTCGGCACCTTCTGATTCGTAAGCACGCAACTTACCACTGGATCAAATTGATCACTTCATCTGGAGGCTGTTACTGGCTTACATCGATACCACCGCCACAGGCTTTTTGAAAGAAAAAAAAGAAACGAGCCTTACAGTAGTCGCATACAATGTGTAACATCTGACATGTTATCGTGGTAAATTCGCAATAGCAACTTAAATCCTGAAAAAAATGAATCGAGTATGATTGGAAATAATTTTCTATGGTATAATTATATCTTTATTCAAAATTTTATTTAATTAACACAAGGAGTAACGCAATTTTTTATGAAAAATAATTATTCTTGTTCAATTTGGGGAAGAGCGGTAATGATAACTAAAATATGACACATATTCTTGTGTTTTCAAAGTATTTAAAAACCGTTGAAAAATAGCGCCAATTCCAGTACCACTGTTAGTTGTCAAAACATTTTGATTTGTGTTCATTTCGAGCTTGAGTTCTTCATTCAAAAAAGCTATGAGTGGCTCGGCTTCTAACAAAGTGAAGTTAACTTTAAAATCCCCACTCAAAATCATGGGAAGCGAGTGATAGTTTTTTTAAAAAGAGCAGAACCACCTTCGGTATATGGTAAAAGTAAAAAATGCAGGAAATCTTTAATTTTTTGAACCGTTTGATTCTGAGAAATGTATACGACCACCGAAATCACTTTTTGTCCATTTTCAAATAAGCATTTTGCTGCACATATGTCCCCAATATCTTGACTGACAATACCCAGTCTCCTTCTTTGACGATAAGTAATATCCATATGTCGAGCCACAACATGCGAGTTGTTCTGTTTACGATAGATCGCAACACCAGCTGCTCTGTGGCCCGGTTGTTTAAATTGTACGTAGGAATCGAAGTCAGGTATCGAAACAGGTTCGTCATTGTCTAGTCACGTCTCTGCCTAAAGGACTTAGCTTCTTCTCTGATCCTAAAGTTAGAAAACAAAAACAAATATTCCACGACCTAGACCTCAGGGGATGGAGCCCCTCCCGAATGAAGGAGAAAAAACAGAACTTCACTGAATAGCGCGCGCTTCCCCAACTTCCTGTTACGCATTTCCGTCCTTTTTCACGAAATCACTCCCACAATTCTCCAGCAATCGAGAGGAAAGATGTTACACATCAAAAAGGACTTCCATGTCCCTCAACAATTGTTGCACTGTTAGTGAAAAGCCCACACACCACGTCAGGGTCGTACTACATTGGATGAGAAAAACAGTTTTTAATCGTTCTTAGGCTAATCGTTCTAAAAAGTTTTTTTCGACTATTTGTCAACAGCTAAAATGTCTGATTCCCACTGTCCTGACTACCATTCACGCTACTGATTTGTTACTGTCCCAGATTCTAACAGGACTTGGAAATTTTAAGAGCTATTTGTCTAGGTATAATTTAATAAGTAGTGATATTTGTTCTTGGGATCAGGTTGCTGAAACTGCGTAACATGTATTGTTGTACTGTAACCTATATTTTTGTAAAAGAGAAAATTTTAATGTATTGAGGAGGAGTTGAAATGCTTAATTATTTTCTGGCCGCTGTTTTGTCTTTGTTGGCGAATTGGACTGAAAGTCTTAAGAAAATTTGTTTCCTGTATAGATTTTTAAACTTTTATTGGTACCTCCCCTTATTTATATTTTTGTATTTCCTCCCCTGCTTTTTATTTTATATTTTACCTTATAAAAATGTACATTTTAATTTTGTTTTAAATTATATAATATTGTGTCATACCACCTACATCTGTAAGTTTCATATTATGCAATGTGGAGCAAGAGGAGTTTTGCAAATAAATTAATTAAAAAAATCGTTCTTAGGTCAAAACCCGCATAAAAAGCGGCAATAAAATTGTCAGTGAATTTTTTCTTACGTCGTACCATTTTTCTCTTCTTCAAGTTTTTTTCAGTTCTAATTTGAAGTTATTCTGTTCATTAGCTTACTGCAGTCTGTTTTTACAGAATTTTGAATTTTAAGTACAATCGTCCTGTATGTAAAATTTTAAAAGCTCCACCGCAGTAAATCTAGAATATGATGGTTAATTTTAAAGCAAGTTTGACACCTTTTAAAAAAAAAAAATAATACACACTATATATTGTACACAAACAATCTAAATAAGAAAATTGCAATTCATTTTTACATTGCTGCTTTGTAAAAGATATTTTAATATTCATTTATTTTTGACATTCATACAACTTCTTCCAAGAAAAGTGCCCTGCCATGTAGAAGTGCAAATCCACTTTAAATCTATTGAGACTCAAAGTCCTCCTGTTGGTAGGTTATGGAATTTCGAAGATGAGTACCAACTCTGATTTTTCGTCCTCGTCACTTGACCGTAGTTCAACATTACATCGCCATTACCCCTCGCGTGGTTTCAGAGTACGACCTAAATTAAAATCAAATCAAATCTTCTAAAAAAGATGCTAGATTATTCACATTAAAACGAATTTGTCAAATTCATCATTTGACTGTTTTCTTTTATTGCTTTCAAACTCTATATATGTATCATCTTAATCATGGAAATTATTTAGAGAGAGCAAAAATAATTTTATATGTATTTTTTTTTATAGGATTAACCCCAATATAAGCAAAATTGCAATTTAATATGATGTGCATGTGATGTAATTTTTTTATCAAAGAAATTAGATATAAGTTGTTGTTTTTTGCATTATTACAAAAATTTTAATTGTTCATTTTTACTAGTTTTTTTTATATTTGGAGAAAGAGGTTTCTTTCTCTTACAAATTTTAAACGTTCGTCTGTCACCTGTAAACCATTATTTAAGTCATACAAATTCTGCTAGTAAGTACATCTACATAAAGAACTGTACATTCGATAAATTAAGAGATATGATTTCCAAAGCATTAAACTTTTTTATTCCTAGATTAGTTAACCACTTAAAATTAGAATGGGGTAAATCCATTTTCACAGTAAAACCGTTATGGTTATTAGCATAAAAAGAGATTATAAACTTATCTTTTTTCTTTAGAACCAATCATTCAGAAACACAGGGATTATTACATCCTAACTAATTTCACCTCGTATTACCCGTTCAAATGTTAAGTACACATTGATACGTTATTTTCCCTGAAGCAACATTCTCTTTGTGGGAAAATTGAGGTTTTTCAGGAAAAGTTCGCTTACCAGCGTGAACTTGAAAAATAAGAACTTGGCAACCATAAAAGATGTGTCCAGGGTCACCCAGAAGACTCTAAAATCGAACCTTCTAGAAATGTCTCTAAGGTATATAGAAGTACCCTTGAAACAAAGGACAGTTCAGTTCAGAACAGAGTGTAAGTCGATATCAGAATCTGCTCACAATGGCTGACTTCGATAAGAGAGAGACTTTACCTGAGTTCCTGGTTGTATAATTATTCTTGGGAGCTGTTTTTGGAAAGTTATAAAGTTTATTTGTAACGAGTGTGTTTTGCGCAATTGGTAAATGGTCTGTTACACATTTCTTGGTTATATATGTCGATTTGCCTTCGTATAGTCATCTGTTCTTCCTTGTCTATTAATCTCTTCACTGCCGATCAAACGCTACGCAATTCACTTCCCAGTGCCACCGCTTTTCAGGTAGGCTCGCGTATCCAGTGTATTGGCGTAGGAGGGGGGGGGAGACACACAAACAAGCACATTTTTCTCTGAAATAAGTAAATCCATTGCGAATACTGTTAATTGCATTCCAAAGCTTTCGTAATAGTTTTACAGATAACAGCGCAAAGAAGGAAATCGTATTTCGGAAAGACTTATATATACATGGCACTCAACACCCTGGTTCAACGAGACGTATATAGACGCAGGTGGAAATTAAGAGTTAATAAATTCATTATTATTCAAATAATTAGCTGCTTGATTTTCAAGGCCAACTTATTTCGTTGACTTCCAATAGAAATCAAGGTGCCTGATAAAGCATGGGCTCCACGAACATGATGTGGCCGCGGTAGCCTAGAGGTCAATGTAACGGACTCGTGGTTGGCGTGTCATGAGTTCGAGCCAAGTACCGCTGAAGACCCACCGTGAAGGGGGCTATTCACGTTAAATCTGTCTAGAGCTCAAACGTCCTCCCGATGCAGAGGTGTGGAAGTTAGGAGAGGAGATTCCAGCTCAGTTGTCGTCCTCGTCACTTGACAATGGTTCAAAACTACCAAGTCCGTCGCCAAGAGCCCTCATGTAGCTAAACCAGGGGTGGCCAACCTTTTTCGGAAGGCTACCATTATTGGATAAAAAAAAATTATATGCGTGCCACTTCAGCTTTTCCAACAAATACGGAAAATTGAAAGAAAAAATGTTACTGAGAGATTAATTATGGGATTTTTACACAAATAGCGCACACACACACATTTTTAATGCAAGTTTATGAAGTCAAAATTTAAAAATAACATAATAAATAAAACGAAAATACAAACTTAGGTTTTATTGTTAATAAACTTTTTACAAGTTCAATCAATTAGGTAAGCTATATATAATAAAGATGAGCTACTTGAGATTCATTCAATTCAAAATAGTTATTAAACGCTCAGTACTTACTTAATGTGACTTTGGAATTACTACTTTTTTTACCAAGTCATCTATATTAAGATTAGTTCTAGCAGATCTTACAAAATTAGGTTTTATAGATGCACATCAACTAGTTTTGAGTGATATTTATTTTATTATGCTCGTAGCAGAAAACATTTATTCTCTAGCATATTTTGATCCAAATTTCGAGATTTTTGTTGAAGCAACCTCATTTCTCAACAAAGTTGTAAGAAATGGTTGTTCATCTTAACGAAATTTTTAATTTTGAAAAAGGATTAATCTTTTAATTTCTAATCAAAAGTGGTTTATCTATTCAAAATTTTAAAACATTTTCAGTAAGTCTTCGCGTGCCACTGTTACAACTTCACCGTGTCACATTGTGGCACACGTGCCGCAGGTTGGCCACCCTGGGCAAAACAGTGTGACGTTAATATTCACTCAACTTACCCAAGAACATGATGTCTTCTAGTTTGGATGATATCTTTAATGAGTAGGAGGACAATACTTATCCATGATTAATCTAGCTCAAGTATTTTTGTTGAAGAGACTCAACTTTTTGTTTGTCAGTTCAATGATAAAATAGAGATTTATACCTTCCCAACGGTTCAACTGAGTTGCTAATATCGAATCTAAAAACCTGCTTTTAACTGGGATCTCATTTTCTTGGTACATATTATATCGAGAGAAGGAATTTGTGACCGATATATACGCGGTTCTACTAATCCCTTCATGACTCTTTAAGGAAAATATTTATTTCAACCAACTTTCATCGAGTAAGGAAGCGTGATTATGTAAATGAAGTATATTATATAAATTCTGTTTTGTGAGTTCGTGAGTTGGCTCGTTGCAGTTGAAACGTTGGAGTTGGGAAGTAGGAGTTAACATAAAGTATGCGAGTTAGTTGTTAGTTGAAGATTGTAAGAGAGTGGAATTACAGGTCTTGGAGTTGTCGAGGAAAAGATTACAGAGCGTGGAACCAACGACATTGATCAAGCCAATAGAATCACCTGCAAGTTTCCAGTGTAGGATCTGTTGCATAAAAAGTACTGTATTGTGAGCTTGGTTAAGTAGAAGTTAGCTTATTAGTGTGAGACTTAGTTATATTTGAGCTTAATTAAGCTATCTTAGATTCAGTTGAGGGTCTGTAGAAGTATCCCTGTGTTATAGAATCTCACCTCCGAGCTCTACTGTTTAATCATCTACCTTAATTAGATTTGTTTGTATCTGATTGATATTTGGAATTAATAAATTGATTAGATTGAAATCATGTCTGTGGGAGGGGATCATTCAGTTTCTCCCACACATCTAGCCGGGTTTACAAGTAGACAAGAGGGTTCAGAGTCGAGCAGGAGCCGACTATCACAAATTTATTCATTTTTTTTTCAAAGAGGTAATTCGAATTTTCTATGGGGATGTTCCAGGGCTCATAACACGCTTTAAATTAGAACATTATGTATCTTAACGGCTCCTATTCATTGATTTAGAGAATATTCCATTACAATTTTAAATCTTTGGTATCCAGAATTCAGAACGATAATATATAATGCTGCGCGTACAGTAATTTAACAGCTGGAGGTCTACGATAGTTTTATAAAATAACTGAGAGTAATGGTTCTTATAAATTACCGTCTAGACATTGCGGGATTGTGCCATAACGCTTAGAAATTTGAAAAGTGACAACATATATTAAATGTTGCATTCTTCATCTTTCCATAGATTAAGACGCTTTCTATAGCCATTTCATGGCAAATATTTCGGACTTTTTTATTCGATTAAAAATCGTGAAGTAACTGTTTAATTCTTGCATGTCTGTGTACTACATCAGTTTTCTTGAAACTTATTTTATTACTTTCATTTGAATAGGCAAGTGAAATATTTTATTTCCCCAGAGGGTTTTTTCATATTTGAAAACCTGTTTATATATTCTTTTAGATATAGTGTACATATCCAGAGTTAAAGTGAATAATTAAATACTTCCAATTTTAAGATATTTCTCCTAAATGGAATTTAGAATTCAAATGGATTCATTAGAGTATAAACATTATACTTATTCCAAGCTAAAAAATAATAAATAGAACAACGATAATGTACTCTATCTTTGAAAATTCCTGGAGATAGAAGAATATTTCTTTAATGGGTAAATTTAAATCTTGAGGTAAAAATATTTAATTTTTGTAGAATTGTGCAAGGTATATATTAATTGTTTTCGTTTTCTCCGTAAAATGTTTTCAAAACTTTCTAATGCACTATGATTGTATAATACATTCCAAAAATTAAATATGCGTCTCATTCCATAGTTTGAATTACTAGAGACATTTCTCACGAAAAAATATATAACTTTTTGCATCCAGTTTTCCATTTCTATGACAATAGCAGTAAATTTTTTATTTGTTTTAACGCTCATGATACGAAACTTTTAGTACATACATTTAAGCTTTAGAAATAATTCAATTATTCTGAAAATTTTAAGAGCAGTTTCTCTTAATGCACTTTCAATGAACCATTGAAAGTGCATTTGAAGTTCTTTTTTGTGCTATTAAACACTTTATATATATAAAGCTCACTTTTCTTGTATGTAGTACATTTGAAAGCATATCCAAATAACAGTATATATTTCCTTTTTATATAAAAATTAATGTCTATGCTCTGTTTTTAACTTTTTCATTAAAAAAAATGCCCTAAATATTTTTCTTTTTCTTCTTTTTTTTTAAACATTTTTTAAGCACAAATACATGAATGGAATAATCTACACTTCTTTTCGTTCTTGTCATTGTTTATTTTCAACAAAACTTTAGCAGTTTTATAAAGAACTTTTTAGCACAAAAATCTACCACATCATTATAGTCACATTCTTTAAGATCTCTTGAAGTTACCAAATTTTAAATTTAGAAAGAAGTACCGTATTTCCTTTATATTTTAATCAGTATTCCTATTTAGTTAGTTATTTATTATTTTTTAAATAAATTCAGAATACAGCACTATCATAAACAAAATGAAAGATTTTGACTAAGAAACAGTTTTGTCTTCTTGAGACTCGTAGGCAATTTATTCCATTTTCATTTTTATTTGTTTTTTGAAAAAATCAAGGTAGTTAAAAGAATTTTATTGTTTCTGTGTTCCTTTCATGTTTAGCAGTTGCTGGAGCGTGACAGTAAAAATGTTTCTCTCTTTTTCTTCGAAGTGCTGTCTTTATTAATAACAATGAAGGTTAGAAACTTTGCGACAAATAGCATGTTTCAGAGCATTGATCTTTTACATGGGAAAATTATTTAAAAATGTTTTAAAGGTATGTTTCCTTAAGAAATCTCTTTGATCTAAATTGCAAATCGCAAGCATAAACTTAAGTTAAATTTAAAATAATATTCAATTATAATTTTTGTAATTTATCAATAAAAACCATTAAATTTTAATTTTTAAGGACTTTTCTTAGAAAAGTAACTTTTTTATTCATTTTTATTGAAGATATTTACAGGAAAATTTAATGTTACTACTGTTTATATAGTAGACTATTAAATTTTTAACTACATTTTAATTTTTAAGGGTTTTTTTTAGAAAAAAATGTTTTTATTTATTTTAATGTTAATGTTGTTTGTCAGCTGCAAGACAAAAAATAAATTCCATTATTAGGATATTCAGGACAAATATTTTAATGTAAGTAAACATCTTCCAATGTTATTTATGCTATAATTTGTTTCAAAGTTTACTCTCCTTAAATTGAATTTTTTTTTAGAACAAAATTGTTTTCTATAAAAATAAATTAAATTAAACATAAATTTATTTTTATATGATTTATCTTGCAGTGAATTTTTTATTCTTTGTAAATCTGATAATCTGAATACTATAAAAATATAGCTCAAATAATTTTTAATGTCTGCATTGAAATTACATTAATATCAATGTGAAAGAATACTTATTTTTTTAGATTATACGTACAGAAGTTCTTGATACTTTGTGACAAAGCTACGACTAGTTTCAAAAACAGAATTAGAAAGAACAAAAAAAAAACACGCATTTTCGTACAGGAATATGCAAATGAAATCTAACAGTGTTTCAAAATCTTCACGACATACTTATATTATTTTACTTTCTTCAAAAGAATGACATGTTGCTTGCTACAGGAGAGTCAATTTCAGTAACGTGAAGCCGTTACAAAAAAAAGACAGTTCTATTAGTGCCATACACAAACTGCTCTAATTAGAGGGGTTATATTTTTAACCCCTTAACTGGTTACGGGCGGTTTCCCGTACACCTTTCGGTGTACGGGAAATCACAATTGGTTTGCGCTGTACAGGCTGTACAGGCACTGATATTTTTTAATTTCTATCTTTAATTTGTACTCATATTTAATTTTTATAGTGAGATTATTAGTGTTAGTGTTTTTAAGCGATGCAATTTGTACATGGTACTGCCCCTCAGAGGGTTCACCTTTTTTAAGTGAGAACGGGTGTCACAATCCCGAGGTGCCCTAGTGATATTTTCCATTTCCCAAGGGGTTTACTGACTTTGGTAAACACGGGTGTCACGACTCTGGATACCCTAGTGATCCTTCTCTATTTTCAAACTTCTTTCTTGTCATTCAATTTTCCTTTTTTTTTCTTTTCACGTCTAGACTACAGACTACTATTTTGAAAAGCATCTGTATACACAATTATTGGTTCTGATTTTTAAATAACTCATTATTCGTTATCAATAACATATTTTTGTATTCATTTTGAATTGTGTTTAATTAATTTAATCTTTTTAAAAAACTTCGATTATTTATTTCGATATTCGACTATATTCTGGGTGTACTCCAGGTAAGCGTCGTGCCTGGTTTTTGCCAGATGACCGGCAAACAGTCTCCTTTGTTGGACTCCGGGGTGGGTGTAGGCACGCCAGGATGAAATTCTGTTCACACTTATGGATCCAAGTCACCTGTACCCGGGTAAAGGCCTTGTATTACCCAACATTAACATAGCTTCTCACACAACATTTTTATATTGATATGTTTACTGAACAATAACATGTCTAAATTATCGCTGTTGGCTAAATACATAAAGCTTTAACTGGAATAAGTGGTAAGCCGAAATCTGTAAAAATATTGCGATCCAGTGATCTACTCATTAAAACAATATGTGCTGTACAATCAAAGGCATTTTTACTTGCAAAATCCTTTCTAAATTTTCCTGTTACATTAAGTCCACACAAATCACTGAACTACTACAGAGGTGTCATTTCCAATCCAGATCTGTTGCGCACTTTTGAAGCAGAAATCATGGATGGATTTTCTGAGTAGGGTATTATCCAGGTTAGACGTATCATCGTAATATTAAAAAGGGATTCAACAACTACGCCTACAAAACATTTAATTTTAACTTTCAATGGCCCCACACTTCCCAAACTATAAAAGCTGAATATTTTAACTGTAAAATACGACCTTACGTTCCGAATCCTCTGCGCGGTTTCAAGGGCCAGAGGTTCGGACATTCTCAAACTTCCTGCCGTGGACAAGTGATGTGCTCTAGGTGAGCATCTGTTGTACATGACTCCACAGATTGCAATTCTAGAGCAGAAATGCGTGAATTGTTCACAGCTTCATTCATCTGATTCAAAATTATGTCCAAAATGGAAAACTGGAAATACAAATACAAGAAATTAAAACTAATAAAAATATTTCTTATTCAGAAGCCCGAAAATTAATAATCCCGCAGAAATTATAAACTTATGCTCATGCTGCCAAATTCTCTACTGTAAACAATTCAACACAAACGGATGAAAATATTACGAAAATAGTATGTCCGCCTTTAAAATTACTTCAACCAGCTTCATCCCTCTAAAAAATATATATATATATATATCTGCATCTATTCCTACAATTTCTACATCGTCTTCTTCCACTCAAGTACGCTTATTACCTTCCACTTGCACAATAGGACCTACAATGTCGGACCCTCAGCCACTTATTGCTACAATTAATACAAATGTTCTTTCATATTTAGAGGATTAAGCAGTTTTAAAAAAATCAAGAAAGCATCTTCAGGCTAAATATATCGAAACAAGCACCTTTCGTCTTCAACTTTCGAAATCCCATATACCTTCTAAAATTGTATCTATTGCAGTCCAAAATTTAAGAGCAAATCCTTAAAACCTCATAAAAAAGCGTCCTCCTGAAACTATATCTAAAGCAATAGAAATAAAGATGTCACCATATAAACCGAAGAAAATGACACCTGTACAGGACAAATCAGATGCAGAGGACATGTTTGAAGCGGAAGTGAACTATCTCGTTTTAACACCGACCTAGAAATCGGAAACAACTTTTTTCAATCATACTTCGCGGACTCGGTGGGGGAATTCAACACCAAAATCTATTTACTTTTATTTTAATACTTACTTTTTATACACAATTTGTGATTTTACAATTTATTAAAACTGTTTTTATAACACTTTTAGCAATTTTATACTTTAAATATTATAAAAGTTGTTTGGTGCAGCTTAGCCATAACTGACTTTTGCGCCATAAAACCTAAAATTCACTCACTCACTGTCCATGGTACTGAAATACTTCTCATACTGGATTCTCTTTGTGGTGATGGCGGAAATTTTTCATTGCAGGCAGGAATTTAGATTCTTGAAAATATTCCATAAAGAACATGGATTTACAAGACAATGTGCATTTTGTTGCTCGTGAAGAAATGAAAATAGAAAGATAATCCAAAAGAGCCTATATTATTTATGTCCCTATTGCAATGTAAGACCAATGTATTACACCAAGATTCAAATTTTGTGAACATATACATGTACACACACTTAAAATCCTCAACATTTTCAAAAAAAAGGTGCGAACATAAAATTTTTTTAAGTATGAGAAAGATTCTTTTAAGATATATGGAACATTCTTCTTAGCATGCAGAGTGTATAAATGCAAAATTTAATATTTTTTGCGTTCCACAGTTATAAAATAAAAAATAATGTGAAAAAATTAAAATTAAAAAATAAAATAACATTTTTCTATTTTCGCATTCTGTTAAGTGTTGTGCTTAGTTATATGCAATAAAAATGCGACTTTTTTTGGAACATTTTGGAAAAAATATTGACCTCTTAATGGGGTTAAACAACGTAGACGAAGGTAGCGAGAGACGCATAATTTTTACGTTTAAAATTAAAAATATGCTGGTTTATGGGAAAGAGTTGAACCCCCAACCCCCATCCTTATGTACGCCACTGAGTTCCATTATCTAATTATTCTTGAGAATCACTAAAAATTATAAAACTTCAATTTCAAGAAAAAAGCCGCCATAAGCGACGTAAAAGCTGCGAAGCTAAATTTTGGAATCATTCCAAAATTTCGACATTATGTGTGTACATTTTAGGAAAACATAATTCTATGTTTATTCCTGAAAAGTAATTTATGTTAACATCTTTTTTTAAAAATAGGATTTTACAGAAATTAACTAAAGATAAAAGCTACTATTTTTCACTCTGACTTTCTATTATACAAAAAGGCTAATGATTACTTTTATTAGCATTGTACTTAGAAGTAATTAAACATGAACTCAAAGTAGAAAATTAGGATTTTTTTTTTACTTTTTTAAACATATATTTGGTTTTAAAAACTAAGCTACCTCTCTTTCAAAATAAAACAATAGCAGAAAGTTCATTTCAAGTGTGTTGAATTTTTAAAGAATCTAAAATGTTTTTATGCTGGAGAAATATTGTTATTAAATCTGTTATGTAATATAGTGTCGCAAAAGGAAAATAAACAAAGTGATTGTCCTGAAAGATGAAGTACTTTTATCTGAATTTATTTAGTCTTTGTCTTATTTAATTTTATTTTTAACTTTAATGTAAGATTCAGGATCTTACATTTTGGGCTGATGCATTCCTTGCATTCTAAATAGATAGTGCGAATTTTATTATGCTCTCTATTAGTTCGATGAGAGCTGGTTCACTGAAGATCGCTAGAACAGATCTTTTTCCTTCATTTTTCTAGTCATTGGTCTTTTTAGTCGTTTTTTTCGAAAAGAAATTTCACTTTAATATAATTTGCTTCCTTTTCTCCATTTTGAAACCTATGTTGTATGAAATAATTTTTTTCAACTACATATTTGTGAAATAATATTTTAAGATTATGGAGGGTGATTTATTTTTTTATTTATAAATGAATAGATTCAGTATCTGATACTTAACACCCAATCAGATTGCTTCCCTGCTCGCACGGCTAGAGGAGTTTTCCACCTTGATGACGGTGTCGGCTCCGGTACCGTATTATATTCTTCACCATAACAAATAAAAAGAACACTCCATCTTAACCCTTGTAGGAGGAGTGTGTCTCTCACTTGGATTTCTAGATCAAACTCAGGTCATGATAAGCTTATTCCTCATTGGTCTGACATCCAACCCTTCTCCGTCTCCAATTGGATGAGAAAAATTCATGATACTAAATTCCTCTATGAATAAACAAAATTTTAAATCTTCACATTTTACTTATAATTTAAAATAAAAATGTAATTATTTTTAACTTTAGTGTGTGTGTAATTTTAATAAATATTTTTTTATTTTAACTTAATTTATTATCTTATAAACTACTTATGGGCAATAGTAATCTCTTAACATGCATCTCAATTAGCCAGAAAGGAAATAAAAGCACGAGAGGGCCAAGTGCTTTAAGTATCCTCCCCCACCAGATACATAACTGAATAGATTAAACGCAAATATATATATATATATATATATATATATATATATATGTAAGGATAATTAAATTAGATCTAAAATTAAATCGCTGGCCACTTCTAACTTTTATTTTCCCTTTACATCTTCAAGTATTAAATTTATTACCCAGTTCGGGAATGAAGAACACATTGCCTTAACAGAAATTTGCCGGCTTCGACCATTAAATTTTATTACCTAATATGTCATATTTAAAATCTCAAGTATATCTCTTCAATCAGAAGAGTACTTGAAGAGCATATGGCTTCTGAAAGGGCCGCCTATTCATTCATTTAACACGTGTCCGTCTCTCTCTCTCTTACAAACAGATTACAAAATGATCTCATGGAATAAAGACGGTTAAAATAAAATGCCTTAATGTTCACTCGAAAAACACGACATATATATATATATAATATATATATATATATATATATATATATTGTTAGGTGAAAAGGAAGCAAGGACTTTTTTCAAAGTGAAAAGGTTTTATTTTACTTATGGAA
This sequence comes from Trichonephila clavata, assembly GCA_019973975.1. Taxonomy (NCBI): domain Eukaryota; kingdom Metazoa; phylum Arthropoda; class Arachnida; order Araneae; family Nephilidae; genus Trichonephila; species Trichonephila clavata. The sequence goes on from BMAO01004970.1 coordinate 31,692, forward strand.
CTTGTAGCTAGGGTGTCATGAGTTCGAGTCCAGTACTACTGAAGACCCGTCGTGTAGGGGACCGATACACGTTAAATCTGTCGAGTGTTTAAAGAAGTCCTCCCTTTGGTGTGGTGTGGTATTTAGGAGAGGGGGTGCCAGCTCAGGTGAAGTCCTTGTTACTTGACCATGGTTCAAAATTACGAGGTCCTTCACCAAAACCCCTCGTGTAGCTGAACAGTGTGACGTTAATATTCAGTCACGCACTCCGGGAAATGTATTTGCCGTGATTCTCAAAATTCAAGAAATTTGCATATTTGCTGGAAATGTACTGAACGAAAAGTAACCAAATATCTTGAAGCAATTTATCAGCGTGAGAATTTGCGGGAGAGAACCGTTCAGAGGCCTCTCTAGCGTATACAGCGGGAAACCAAATGCGTTTGCACCCACGATTAAAGTCAGACAGCGAAGCCAAAGGACTGTGGCCCCTATTACCGATAAAAAGGTGTCGACTTCACGTGATTCTCATGATAATGAGGATGTTTCAGATAAGCTGAACTTTACTGTATGTGTTACTATAAAACTGTGAACCCAATCTTGGAACCATTGTACAAGTAAGATAATTATCACTTTAATAAATTGTTTTGATAAGCTGAATCAAGTCACTACACCCCGTTCCTTCAGTTGACGATATCGTCGCTCGAATATCTGTAACTGCCGGAAGGTGTATGGCATGCCAGGAATCATCGAATTCCATACAGTGTCACTGTCAGGCCTACCAGACGACTTCTGGTCATAATTTTGAACTCCTGTTTTAGTTCAATCTCTCAAAAAATTATTTTCTGTCCCCTTATTGTGTTGCTGTTTCTGTTCTTTTTCTCAGCTTCTTTGCAACATAGCTCGCAACAACAGCCTTTGCGACCCTGCATTCCTGTGTGATTCTGAGTCGTCTCTGTACCTCCGACAGACCCTGCCAGTTTGTCGGTTTTATACGAATCACCCTTTATGTTTCATGTAAATATAAATAAAACTATTTAGTCCTTTAACTACCTCGGAATCAAAGAGATAACCGAATCTGTCTGTTTTATCAAGTAATATTTGTTATCCTGTTACATGGCGAATGTTCAACTCGGCACCACTCGCGCAGGGTGTGTCATATCCGCCGTCTAACTTTTTTAAACGCTCCTGCTAAACCTTTTTTTGGAAAATGGATGATTCCTGGTCTAGCTGACTTTAAGGTCATATCCTTCAAGGGGATCAAGCCTGTCAGCGAATTTTATTTTTAAAATAGATCTTTGGACACTACTCCCTCGGGTGTGTCATACCTGCGCGTGAAGTTGAGTTACATTTTGTAATACGTGAGTACGCTTTAAAATCTTCCTTATTCTTTGGCGCATTATTGTAATTATAATGGAGAAATGTGATATAACATATACAGTAAATTTAATAAATAATAGATATAGTACAACAGTATTTTCGGATGAAGAAATTTTCTTCGCGGTTATGAAGAGGAAAAAGCAAATGTGAAGAGTATAACAGTAAGTATGATTGCTCCATTGAAATTGATCCAGATTTAGAAAAGGGAGACATTGTTGAAAATAAATTTTTATGTGTAGGGACACAAAAACATTTGAGAAGAATGTAATTTTAAAGGAGATAGCTGGTACACATCTTATCCACTTTCAGATGAACTTTTGAAAAAAAAGAAAAGAGAAAATAAAAAATAAATTCCAAATTTTTCAATTTAAAGAATAAAGAAGTTAACTCCTATATGTTTAGTTTGAAAAAGATACATATTTTTAAAAAATTAAGATTCAGTGAAAATATCGCACTCACTCAAGACGCGATTAAAGAAGTGTATAAACAATGCACTGAATGCCCCTATAAAAAGAACAGAAAAACTGAATTTACAAGTGAAAAATGTAAAAACATGTTGTACTTCCTACTTTGCTTCCTTTTTAACCTTTGTAATCAAATTTTACAGCAAAAACACAATGTAAACACCCTTGGGTATGACACACCCTGCGCGAGAACCTTAGGTCAATTTTTTCAAGTGAGTGATACCGGGTTAACAACATGTTAATTATATTTTTACAGAAAATGTTCCATTCATCCATAATTAGAATGAATAAAAATTTTGTTAAAGTCATCCATAATTAGAATGAATAAAAATTTTGTTAAAGTCATGCTTATAAAGCAAGTTTAAAATGTGATAAGTTTTTCTAATAATACTGAAAAAATGTAGTCTGAGTTAAAAAGGAAATCAAATAAGTTTTTCTTTGTAAAGAAAGTTTTTTATGGAAAATTATGTATTTGTATGATAGCGTGGAAATATATTAGCAGTATTTCAATATTTCATCAACGCGATATCATTTCACCTTTCAAAATAAAATAAGCAACAAATATGCAAAAATTATATCCAGGAGCAATTTTATCAAATTAAGTTCAAGCATTTATTTTTAAAAAGAAGGAATGGAAATGAAATGTTATATTTTTATCATCCTATTTCTTCTTTTAATTCGCATTTTTTACACATTTTCTCTGCTTAAATTTAAATATAAAGTAAAATTAATCTTGAAAACTGAAAAAAATTTATAAATAAATGTGCTTTCAAGCATTATTTTGAATGTACGAATAAAATAAAATGTATTTTCGAAAATTGAATGAAACTTAAGAGATCTAATTATTTTCGTTTTACTGAATAGTTGTTACGAAAAAAACTGAAAGAATGGAATTTTCATTCAAAACCAAAACATCATTATTCTGATGTTATATTCCAAACTGCTATTTCTTTTTCTTTTTCAACACAAAAAATTAGAAGCATTTTCTTTCATTCAACAAAAAATTTACTCGATTGAAATGAATGGAAAATACTACTGTTACTTGAAAGAAGAAAACTAATGTGAATATATTTTTAATACAATGATGAATTGGACAGAATGCCCACTTTGCTTTCATGAAACTAAATGAACTAAAATGAAATATTTCGATAAATTTGTAATTGAAGAAATCATAAACTTTTTTTTTCAAATTAATAACATTCCAATTTTGTGATCACGATTCTTGAAACTTGGATTTAATATGAATTTTAAACACGCTAATTGGATTCAAATGTTTGAAGGGTATAAAATTTATTTGAATATGAAACTGACAAATTAACGAAGAAATTTAAAGAGAAATTGAGAAATAAAGATCTAAAATGAAAAATTCTTTAACGATGATATTTGTTATGATATATTGATAAAAATTGTTAGTTCACACATAATTAACTGAAATCATTTTTCAATGCTATTTAAATAAAAACCCTTATATAAAATATACATTTCTCGGTCTTCAATTATTCTATTTATTATTTCTCCAGTCTTATTAAGTAATTTTTTTATTTGAATCCAAATTTCAAAAGAAAATCTAAGAACCAACTCTAAATTATTCTCTAGCAAAATATCATTTAACAAAGATGGTACACGTATTCCACACCGTTTTTAAAGAAAATAACTGTTTTCTAACATTTCGACTTCTTTTAATCGAAATCTATTGTAAAATCATATAAAGTTGACTCTCGCTAATTTAAACCTTCGATAATACGAACCTCTCGCTGATTCGAAGTATATGCTCACCCCTTGAAAAACTCTTGATATTTCGAACTAAAACAAAACGTTTCAGTACACTCAATATTTCGAAGTACAATCTGTGGCTGACCGGACTACAACACTCCGAAGTTATCTTATAAAACACTCAGCAATTCGAACACTCACTATCATGTAGTGTCCTGTAGCAAACAGCTTGCAGCTTACATGTTTTGTGTTGTATTGCCTCTGCGTGTCTGCCGTGTAACGTAGTCCCTTTTGACTCTGATAACTCTAGCAGAAGCTAAAGTGCAGTAAACAAACTACGCAACTTTTTCCTTCAAAATCAAGATGATGTGGACGTTTTTCAAGCTCCATTTATTCTAGAAAAATTTATTGACAAAGTTAGATTGAATGCCACAAAACAAAAACAAAAAAGATAACAGATTTTTTCGTCAAAAAAATTATAAGTAAATAATAATAATTATGTACAGTGTGTATTATTTTAATTGTTGTTTTTAATATACAAATGTATTCTTTTAATACAGGACTGTTAACATCTGTATATTATTTATTCTGTATAATATGTACTTTTTAAAAATACTTTCAAATAGTTTTATACATATGTACAATCGTTGTTTTATTACATAGTTTCAATTTGAATGTGTAGAAAAAAATTCCTCTTTGTGTATTTTCTGACTTTCTCCTACCCTCTTGATAATTCGAAGTTTTTCATTGGTCCTTCCAACTTCGAATTATCGAGAGTCGGCTGTTATTGTAAGCGAATACAAATTATTCTAATTATTAATATACATATTTCGGCTGCCTAGAGAAAAAACCTATTTATACCCGTTATGAGATCAGATTATTGTTCTTTAATAGTTTGAGTGTTTTTAAAATTAAATTACGATAACAAACCTTTCATTTAAATGTAAATAATTATAATTATTTATGATAACCAATATTAATTTTAACGACTCATGAAAACAAATGCTATAATTATAACTATAATAATGTCAGATTACCGTACTTTAATACGTATTGATTTTTAAATTAAAAAATTTATTAATTTTTATTTGACAGAAATATTAATAATTACAGTTATTTTTGTTTAGTAATATGCATTTTTGTGACTCAGTGAAAAGAATAATCCATTTATAACCGTAATAAGATATAAGATAATTACTATTTAATATCTTGATATTTTAAAATTAAAATCGATAGTAAACCGAGATACAATTTCAATTATATATAAATAATTATAATTATGGATGATTATTAACATTAAATTTCACGAGTTAGAAGAAAAATAGCATAATTATAACCATAATAATGAGGGATTACTGTATTTTAACACGCATTGACTTTTGTTATTCAAAATAGATACTAAATGCGTATAATTTGATATAAAAATTGATAATTTTAATTACTTATGATGATCACAACATATTTCGGTGACTGGGGAAAAAATAACCTATTTATGACCATAACGGTAACTGCACTTTGATATTTAATACGCAATCAATTTTTTAATTAAATTTGGTAACAAAAACAACGCAATTCGAAACGAATATAAATAATTATAATTATTTGTAATATTTACAAGTATTTCGGCATTTCTGAAAAACAGTTATAACGTATGTTAACTTATTAGCAAACTTACTGAAAGTATTCAGTGTAACAACTTACGACAGCATTTTTAAAAACAAAATAAAAACTTATAAGATTACAAATTGCATTTCCTTTGTTTCGAAACAAAAGCAAACTATTCTGAAGAAATGGAAAAATTTCTTTTATTTCCAGTCGTAAAATATATGTCTAGACATGAAAACTCTTGGCGCTGTTACTAAGTTATTTGATTAAAAATAGAAGTGCTGGCTGTCCAAAATTGGCTTCTTACCATATAGAAATTTGCCCTTGATCTGCCTCTCTCTGACTAATTTAAAAATTTTAAAAAAAAACTGAAAGATATTTTTGGAATAATATAAATTATAAATTTATTTTTACCCATTTATGTGAAATATGTATTTAATTAATGTCTCTGATATACAAGAACCTGACAAAAAATACATAGTTACTAAAAAGTCAAAATGAACAAACAACTCAAGCAAAAAACGTAAATGTAACTTTTTATACTCTCAGAAAATTCATTTTAATTCTACGAATTGTATCTATATATAAACTATGTATATATATAGATACAATTTTAGATAAGTTTCCTTTTTTGTAATGCATTTAGATATTCTATCTATTATTTTCAATAGGATTTCGCTCAGCATTTTTAACAAAAAGGGGTTAAAGTTGGCTGGCCAGAAAACATGTTAAAACCCACTTTTATATAAATTATTTAATATATAAGAGCTATCCTAAGAATAAGCAATGTTTATAATACTGCGAGTGAGTGAGTGAATATTAACGTCGCACTGTTTAGCTACACGAGGGCTTTTGGTGACGGACCTCGTAATTTTGAACCATGGTCAAGTGACGAGGACGACACCTGAGCTGGCACCCCCTCTCCTAACTACCACACCAATGGGAATACGTTTGAGCTCTTGACAGATTTAGCGTGCATTGCTCCCCTACACGGAGGGTCTTTAGTGATACTGGACTCGAACTTATGACATGCCTGCCATGATCCAATACCTTGACCACTTGTCTACCGCGGCCTTTATAATACTGCAGCATCCATATCTTTTCTAAATTCTAAATACCTAATTTATATTACAATATCTGTTATTATATGCTTCAGCTATAGTGTTATAGTAATGATTCATGTCTGCATTGTAGAGAATATTAAATCCATATACAAGGTTATTCATAATTCCTTTCACGGTTTCGGAGCGCTGTAGTAAAAAAAAAATTAAAACGAGTACAGCAAAAAAGAACATATGAAAGAATACAGAAAAAAAATCAAGTTTTCTTTACATGTGCTCTGTATGTGAACCCTTTGTCAGAATGCACACATCATTGCGATAGTCAAATTCCTTCCTCACTCAAGATGGTACTATTAACGTTATTGATAGCACACGTGTTATCATTTTCTTCTTATGAGTGGTTAAAAAGGTTAAGGTCGAGAAAAAGGTTACAAGTCAAATAAAGATATATTTATTAACATTAGACAGAAAATACAAAAAGGAATTAAGGTATCCGAACACGGTTGAAAATGACCCAATTCAGTCAAGACAGATATTTTTGTTTTTTATTTTATTGAATAGGCTATCTTTTGACTTTACGAAACATACTTTGTTTTGTTTCTACACTACCTAGAGGCCAAGTTACAATCAATTTTATAAATTTAGAAAAACCGGAAGTGGGTTTTGATCTACCAGAAATAGGCATTTAAATTGCTCAAAATCTATCAGGCGAGTCTGATAACTCAAAATATTACGAATGTATTTCTATAAAACCTTTTGAACCTGATATTTATGTTATTTTCTAGAGAATGTACTAAAATATTTTTTATTGTATGAATACTTTTTGAGTTATGGCTTGTTATTTAAATAATGGTCTCATAAAAAATCTAACATTTCTTATAATGTTTACTCAATCAGCTCTAAAATTTTCAAATTTTAATAAAAAATTAAAATTTTAGTACATTTTCTAGATAAATGCATCTTATTTGTTTTAGTAATACTTTTACTAATATATGTTTATTACTTTTTTCTCTAACTGCTTTGAAGTTTTTCAAAAATATTGCTAAAATTTCACTTATAATTATGATTTACGTAAAATTAAAGTAATTTATTTTAAATTTTGATAATTAAATAGAGTAATATTTATTGGTATTGAGTCCTAAAAGAGCATTTATAATGTTTTAGTTTGCTATTTTGTTAAAAAGTACTCCGAACGTGTTCGGATACCTTAAGAGACATACGTGCCTATCACATTTCGACATAAGCACCAAGTGTATATAGGCATTTATCAGAAAGCAGAAGCAACTTGTTTAACCGTCTTGGTAGAAATCAGGTCCCTGTTCATTGAGCCGAGTTCGGCGGATGTTTTCTTGAAATATCGCAACACATCAGAAACGATATGCTGCACGCTACCGTTAGTTAGTCCCAGCTCTGACGAAATTTCACTCAGAGTTACCCGTCTGTTATTGTGAATATTTCTTCAATTAGTGCCGTGTTGGTTTCTGACGTTGAAGAACTTGACCGGCCGCTCCCTGCCATATTGCGGTTTTCGACATCCTGTCTGCTTGATGGAAAAGAGTGACACCATTTCGCTACATGTTGTCTGCTCATTGCTTCTTCATATAAACTTCCGAGATTTGACTGTGAATGTCAGATGCGGCCCATAAAAATTGAATCACGGCTCGCACTTCCAAACGAGACCACTTTCCTAAGCTCTTGCCCTTTCAATCGTCATGGAACGTCTAGGGACTTTCACTACCTACCCGCAAACCAGCTGTATGACAAGCTGTAGTGTTACTGATACATAACTGACTTATAAACCGTAAAAAACCATTAATTTTTCTTAGAAATTTTATTTTAAATAAATTACATTAAAGAATGAAAAAACGAGTTAATGGTTAACTCTCATAAATCGGACCCTTATTCTATATTTTTAAAATGATAATTTAATGGTTCATGATCCAAAAAGTTAGAATGCTAAAAGCATTAATGATATAGTTATAAACAAATTTGCTGATTTATGAAGATTAATGGAAACAAATTGTTTGTATGACTAGATTATTTGTTAATTACAATAAAAAGTTCGTTAAACTTTTTTAAAATAGCTTTAACATTCCAAATTAGAACCAGCTGTCAAAAACACATACACAGATTCTTCACGAGTTTAAAAATTTTTATTTCCAAACCTCCGAATCAGTTCATGAAGAATAATATCGTTGAAAATTCAACAGCACAGTAAAAAAAAAAAAACACTTAGTAAAAAGGGGAAAAAACTCTTCGTAAAGGAAATGAATAAAAACTTTTAAAAATTTAACACTTGTGATTTTCAGCTTTTTTTTCTCTTTACAGAAAAATTGTAGAAGTGTGTGGGGTTAAAAAAATATCTTTTTTGCTTTTTTGAAAAGTTTCTTCTTAATACATTTAACTAACGATGATAAAAAAAAATTATTTGACTCTAATGCGAGTACCATAAAAAAATATTATTCATTTGAAAAATAGTCAAAAATTGCGAACATCATTATACTTTATATTCTGCTTAATGCTAATATTAAATAATCTTGCTGGTTTTTTTTTCAGTAAATAATATAAATTCTTAAATAACAAATAATGTTAAAAATTCTTTTTCAGGTGACATTATTTGGGCTTCTTTGGGGAATATCGTGGATTTTTAAAACTTTACGAAGAAATAATCGACATAGAAACTTAATTTTTATTTCTTAGTCTTAAAACTTCTTTATATAGTCATCGTCCAAAATAAATCATTTTTCCCATTATTTCTCGACCTTTCGAATACCGTCATTGTAGGGCCCAGCAGATTGCGTCGAAAATCACTATCTCCCCTCTTGCATGATATCATTTATTTTGTCAAATCTCCAAATCTGCAATGGGATTATGAGTTGTATGATTAAGGCAAGATCAGATGAATAGGGTGGATGTGGCAAAATTTCAAAACCACATCCCTTGGATCTTTCATTCCCACTTCTAGATGAGTGAGCAGGTGCATTATTGGCAAGAGAGGCAACTTTGATGATCATACCCCGTTGTTTCTCAATCAGACCATAAAGCAATTTGGTCAGCAATGGACAGTAACATGACAAGAAGTTGGTCTGACACTTCTCCAGTCGTCTGCATAAATGACTCTCTGAAAAAACAGATAGCATAATTTGTCCTGCAGTCTTTAATACCTTAGTCTTCTTGAGAGATGGTGAATCACTGTACTTCCACTCTTGGCTCATATACTTGGTCTCTAAATCATATTGATTTATCCAGTATTCATCCACAGTTAGCTGACTACAAAAATAATCCTCTTCATCGAACTCGAAACGATTTATAAAATCTCCCTTGACAGATTGCCCCTTTTTGCTTCTCATAAAGTCAATAAAGGTGGAACTACTGCATTCAAACCTTTAATATGAGAATTCTTCTGAATAATATTCTAGAAATTGCCGTTATTAAATCAGTCTCATTCATGATCTTGTGGATGGTCGCTTTTAAGTCTAATATGATAATCAACTATTTTTCTTACAGAGAGAATATCGTTTGTGAATGCATCTAGCAATTCTGTGTATTACGAATAAGATGCTTACTAGACATGGTGCCTACAAATTAGTAAGGCAACTTCGTAAGTTAAGAACTTCCGAAATATTAAATAAAATTAACAATAACCCTTTTAAAAGTCAAACCAGTAGCAATGTATTTTAACTTCATTCATAGATGGCGTTAGGTATTATAACTGACGATATTTTTTAGAGAGCGATAGTTATTCTGTGTTTGGCATGGAGACGTACAATGGAGCTGAAAAGGCAACATGCTGTCTTTGGTTTCCTGAAAAACGATCTGCTGTTCGTGTGCGACGAAATTTTGTTCCACAACTCAAGAAAAAAGCCCCGAAAAGAGATATTATTGTTTCATGGCATTTATCTGGAAACGCTATAGATTTTTGTAAGGCCCATCATCAAAGAAAAAGCGCAAGGAGGTTAAATTTGCAACAGGATGGCACGCCTTGTCACTACCATGGTCTCACCTCAAAGTTGAAGTACCAGTTTGGATTAGTCGTGGAGGTGTTATTCAGTGGCCACCATGATCACCAGATCTTTCAAGACTGTATTTCAGTGTATGGGGTTTTCTAAGAGATTAAGTGTGCACTCCGCCATTTCTTGCGTCTATTCCTGAACTAAAATCAAGATTCTGCTCTGCAATTAATTTGATCAACAGAAACCTGCGGACACATATGTGACAAAAACTGATTTACTGATGAGACATTTGCGGTGTAACGGAAAAAAAGCCACATAGAACATTTGTGATAATGATAAACTTGGATTGTTCTTTATCTTACAACAGTATGCGCTTCAATATTTTTCCAGTATATTTTTTAGACTCTAGGTAGACTCCTTGTGGGCCGACAAGTATAACACAAGACTTACAATCGTAAGTCAACACTCAACCAATGGTGGTAGGAAGTTTCAAGTAGAGGGACACAGGCACAAATTGGAATCAAAAGGTAAAAAGAAACAAGAATGGATGCAAATACAATAAATACTGAACAAAATACAAGATTGCTTACATGCAAAAACGGAGACATTCAGTAATTAAAATTATACGATGGTGAAGGTTTGGAAACACATGTGTGATCAGAATAAGATTTTTCAGAATACAAATGCATAAAGCATACATACACATAAATACCTATATACATATTCACACAGACATATATATACATAAGGCTTGAAAATATACTCATATGTCCCAAAACGACCGTATAAACTCTGCACAGCTAGATTCCTTGTTAAGAGTACATAAAAACTGCCCAAAGAAGCGTTCCTTTATGATCCATAGTTTACGAGATAAATACGAAAAACAAAGTATGACGACACTGCCGGTGCAAGAAAAAACACTTTATTGGACATATTAACAGCACAATTTAAGGCAGATGTTCAAAGTGACCACCGTGCATGTTGAGGCAGGCTTGAGCATGCCATGGAATGGCTGTCATCACGCGTCGCAGCACCGTGGGGTCCACCGAAGTACAAGCGGCCTGCAGACGAGCAACTAAGTCCATTTGTGTTGCCACTACGTCTCGACACACCAGATCCTTGAGATGGCTCCATAGGAAAAAATCCAACGATGTAAGATCTGGAGAACGTGGAGGCCATAGAACAGGACCCTAACGTCCGATCCAAGGACCGGGGTATGCGATATTCAGCCAATCACGTACAGGAGCACAGAAATACCCCGGACCCCCCTCTTGCTGGAACCAAAGACCCTGTATTGCCACTTATGGTATGTTATCGAGGAACTCGGTTAAGACCTCATTGAGAAACACCATGTATGATTGTCCCAAGAGCCGTTCAGGCAACAGATATGGTCCAAGCAGGCGATCCCCGAGTATGCCGGCCCATACGTTAAGAGACCAACGTCCCTGATGTTTCTGCGGCCGAATTGCATGCGGAATTACCTGGGACCTGAAACATGCGTCATCAGTCCACAGGATATGTGCAATGAAACCATTATCTATCTGTGTTCTGTTGCTGCAACAGCCATTCACAGAAGGCCACGTGTTTCTGACAGTCTTCTGCTTTCAGACCTTGCACAGTTGTGTACCGGAATGGGAATAGCCTCTCAGACCGTAAAAGCCTGTGCACAGTACTTTTACTCGAAGTCATCTCACAGGCTAATGTACGTGTGCTTACCTCGGGTGCTCTTCTACCCGTTGCAGTATCGAATCCACCTGTGCTAGCGTTAGGCCACTCCGCTGTCTTCCAGTATCGTGAAGATTGGCTGTTGGCCAGACGCTTCCCATATTTCGCAGTCTGTCGTCCAGCCTACGGATGACGTTGACATCGGGAGGACGGCGAGAAGGATATTGATGGGCATACTCCCTAGCAATTCATAAGGCATTTCCATTACATTGGCCGTACATCAAGTACATGTCACAGTAGTCACGAACGGAATACATGACCACCATGCAAAGACTACCGGTAGCTGCAAGATGCGGCCTTTTAAATACCAGTTCAGTGGCGGCTTAACGTCTTTCCAGACGATAATGTTTAAAACGTTCGCCGCACATGCATGACGCGATATGCTCGGCGAACATTTTAAACACTATCGTCTGGAAAGATATGCAAATACTGTTGTTCTCGACATGCACGGCGAACACTTTGAACATCTGCCTTAAATTGTGCTGTTGATATGTCCAATAAAGTGTTTTTTTCTTGCACCAGCAGTGACGTCATACTTTGTTTTTCGTATTTTTTTGTAAACTATGGATCGTACAGGAACGCTTCTTTGGGCAGTTTTTATGTACTCCCAATGAGGAATCTAGCTGTGCAGAGTTTATGCGGTCGTTTTGGTACACCCTGTATACATACACGTATAGTAAATGTTATCAAACGAACACAAAAAAATTACGGGAAATACGGGAAAAAATGTTATTAAAATATGCACAAAACGGAGTAAAAGAAGATTTGCTCTGAAAAAAGGAGGAGGCCACGATATATTGTTCTTTTGTAGGCAATTTATGAGAGTACGTCTTTCGGAAGAAAATTTAGCACAAGCATCAGATGCTTGACATCCTGGGCTGTGTCACTGGAGCAAGAACACTGGTCAATAGGCGACATATTGAAGCGTTTGAAATATTACATGAAATAAATCATTCATTTTGCCCAGCTAATTATATACACCCAGCTATTTATATTTATAAAGATTTTTTTAAAAAAACCTTCTCTTTTTTTTCTCTGCGTGTGTTTCTTATATCTAACCAAAAACTTTTTAATGCCTTTTTCCAACAATTCCATTTTCAGAAAATATTATTTTAGTATCAATTAACTCCTAAAGTTTCTAAAATCACATTTCTTTCAAACACAAAGGTAAATGTTTAGTATAAAAAAGATATAATTAATATTAACAAGCTGCTAACATATTTTTATTCTTAGCCTAGCTGTAATGGTAGCGAACTTGTGGCCGGAGTGTTATGAGTTCGAGCTCCAGTGCCACTGAAGACTTGCAGTGCAGAGGAGGCCAGTGCACTTTAAATCTATCGAGACGCAATATTCTTCTGATGGTGTGGTAGTTAGGAGAGATGGGTGGCTTGCTCAAGTGTCGTCTTCATCACTTGATCGAGGTTCAAAATTACGAGGTCCGTTGCCCATAGCTCTCGTGTTGCCTTATAAAATGGCGTTAGTAAAAAAGCTATCTCTCTTTGATATGGAAAAGATCTTACTTTATAATTTAGTATTTATTTAAAAATAAAGTAAAAATTGTATTTAAACAAAATGAAACTTTTCTTACTAAGTATATTTTTAACAAGTAATATGGAGAAAAAAAATAAGTCAACTCCTACTTAGGTCAACAAAAAAAAATTTATTTTAGTTATTTTTTATTAAATAGTTACAAATAATATAAATATGTATAAACATATGACAGAATCACAGTATTAAGTGACAAAATTACACTACTGCCCATCATAAATGCAACACCCTGAAGGAAGCACGCAAATAACATGAAATTTACAACATGCATTAGCGGAGGTGAGGTATACAAATGATTAGAATTTCAGCGCAGACACACATCACGCACGCCTGTGGTGCCATCTCAAAGCGCAATTTAAGGCTTGGAGATTTCCACGGTTTCAAGTTCGGCAATTGTGTTTCTCTTGTGGTTTTTTCAAAAAATGATCAGTTATGTCTCGTAGAAAACAGCGATCAGCTTTTGATCAAGTATCCGAGTTCGACAGAGGAAGGATAGTGGACTACCGAGATTGTGGATTATCTTTCAGGGAAATCGGTAGTCGTGTTGGACGAAACCAAACAACTGTAATGCGGATATGTGACCGTTGGATGCAGAAGGGTACGACAGAAAGACGTGGTCGATCGCATCCATCTCAGTGCACCACTTCACGTGAGGACAGGCAAATTGTGTGCATGGTAGTGACGGATCGCTCAGTGACATCACGAACCATAGCTCAGCACATTGAGTCTGCAACGCATCATTCAGTGGCTGCGCGTACCATTTGACGCCGTTTACAGCAGAGTGGTCTGTCCGCAAGACGTCCATTGTTTGGTCTACCCTTGACGCAGAACCACAGACGTCTCCGCCGCCAATGGTGCGAGGAAAGAAGGATGTGGGCGGCAGAAGGGAATGAAATTGTCTTCACTGACGAGTCACGCATCTGTCTGCAACACCACGATGGTCGGATTCGAGTCTGAAGACACCGTGGAGAGAGGATGCTGAACAGCTGCGTTATGCACCGCCACACTTGTCCTGCATCGGATATTATGGTATGGGGCGGTATTGGATACCACTCTCGCACTCCTCTAGTACGCATTGCCGGTACTTTAAACAGCCAACGCTAAATCTCCGAGGTGTTGGAGCCAGTTGTCCTTCCTTACCTTCAGGGCTTGGCCACAGCCATATTTCAACAGTGTAATGCGCGACCACACGTGGCACCATTGTCCAAAGGTTCTTTGTCAATCACCAGATTGAATTGCTTCCCCGGCCGGCTTGCTCTCGGATCTTTCACCGATAGAATACATGTGGTCCATGGTTGCTCAACGATTGACCCAGATTACACCCCCAGCTGCCACAACAGATCAACTTTGGCAACATGTGGAAGCTGCTTGGTCTGCTGTACCCCAAGAACACATCCAAAGTCTCTTTGAATCAATGCCGAGGCGTGTGGCAGCGGTGATCTCCGACAATAGCGACTACTCTGGCTACTGATTCTGGCAGGAACCACACTTCACAGAAGTCTATAAATTTAATCATATGATACTTGGTGAACATGTTATCTACAAAATAAATTTTGTTTTGCTATCTCTTGTCTTTCTTGGAGTTGCATTTACGGTGGCCAGCAGTGTAGGTAGCAAATTCCCTTGCAATTCCATTTTCCTTTCTATAAATGAAGTTAGAATATTTTTTTGTTTGTTACTATTTATTCATTAATTAAATTCAATTATTCTAATAAAATAGTATTGTAAAAAATAAATCGCATTTGCAGAAATTAAGACATTTCAAGTAGGATTTGAAGCTACGATCTTTGAATTAGAAATCTAACGTGCTATCCATTACGCTACAGGGACACAACGAACTGTGTTTTCCTTTCTATATAAACTGTAGAACTATTATTTTTAATTGTTACTATTTATTCATTTTTAATTAAATTAATGAATTAATATTTGTAAAAACTGTATTAACACCAAGTGGTCAACTTGAATGGATGAATAGAAAGTATCTTATTAACGATTGAAAATTTGAACAAGATATATAAATAAATAAATATATATGTATTTAGAGGGAAAGAGTGAGCTAATAGTAGAAATTGAAAAAGATAATTGATAAGATTTAAATTTGGAATGAAAACATCGGGCTATGCATTATAAATAATATCGTTTATAAAATACAAGATATGACATCTTGAGTAATGGACAAAATACAAGAACTTTTATCCAAGTTCATGCAAGACTTTTATTGATTGATCTTTCTTGAAATAAAACATATATACAGTACCATTAAAGTGGACGAGTATGTTAAAAATATTGAGTACACGCATACAGATCTGTAATAAATCATTTTTGAAAATTCAGCTTTTTATATCGAAATAAAAAAAAAATCTACTGTCGTTTGTAATCATTATACAGATGACGTTTTTGAAACTTTCTGAAAGATGTTTCAAATTCAGGCTATATGACCAGTGACGCATGTAAAGAATATTTTTACAATAAAAAAAATCTTTGATGATTTTTTTTTCTTCCTTTAAATGACTGAAAATATATATTATTATTTCGGATAGTAGGTGTTCTTAAAACATTGAATATACTGTATGAGCTTTATCTTTTTTTTATAGGATGCTTTGAAAAATCTCATCCATCAAAATATGAAATTACTTTACTTGTTTTTATAAAACTTCTATGTTAAAAAGTCTGTGTTTGACTTTTTTTTAAAAAAATGCATTTTAAAACGTTATGCTTGGTAAAAAAAATGTATTCCTTTATCTTGTTCATAAAAAGTGCGCTGTAAAAATTTTAAAAAATGGAAATTTGTTGCTAATAACTTCGGTTTATATTAATAATTATGGCTTAATTTGATATTTACAAGCATGGAAAAACATGTAATGATATTTTAGATCTGTCTCCGTACTTAAACATGTTCAGAGGAAAATCAAATAATAAATAAAATTCATAAATCTCATTCATTTTCGTGTCTAAAGTCTTTTCTACCAATTCTCTGAATGTGTGTACGTGGGAATATTCTCTTTTTTTTTTTTTCATTTAATTTTATTATAAACATTCATTTTTTTCATATAAAATGTTTTTCTTCTGGGAGCGAATAACCATGTAAATTTCTTAAGAAATATTGTGCTTATTTATATGATCAAGAATGTCTCGTTTTTGTTCTTTATCTAATGAGCTACATTTTAACGTCCTCGGTTCCTTTGTATCACATGTGATACAAAAGTTTCCTAATTTTTTTGTGAAGGTTGAACAAAAAACAAATTTGGAATGGGTTGAATCACATGAAATACAAAGTGAATTACATCATTTAATTTCCTCCTTTACTCAACACATAGCAGTACCTGTCCATAATAACGATTTCTAGTAGTGTCTCTGAATCAATACAAGATGTGTGCACATCATCGAAGTAAGTATTCTTTTCCTTATTTATAAACACATATAAAACTATTTTTAAAATATGCTTTTTCTTTATATATGTACACTTTACTCTAGTTAACAACAAAAAAAGAGATTTTTACTAAAATAGTAAAGCATAAGGACTTGTGAAATTTTTTTGTATCACTTGTGGTACATTGGGACCCAATCACTTATGAACATACTTTTTAAGTAAATTTTGTTTTAATCTTTAGTTATATTTCTCTTTTGGAGGGGGGAAAGTGAAGATTGTGAAAGAAGTATTTCTTAAAATCTTTAGTTGAAGTGTTTGCTTTTCATTTTTACTCATTTTTTATGATAATTTTTTATTTAATAAGTATTTTTATGAAATATTTGACACCACATGAAATTTTAGAGCTGATGAATCGCGATGATTTTGATTTGAGTTCACTTTGATGAATGAGAAGTACTCGGCTTTAACAACTGTACAATGCTTTTCTATGCTTTACAACTACTAGAAATGGTTTCAAGGCATTTCACGAAAATAAAAAATAATGTTATTGTAACAATACTATTAATATGTATCTAAAACGCCAATAAAACTTAATTTTCATGTTGAATTTATGAATTGTATGTATTGTGTGACAATCTTGCTTAATACTGAAAAAAATTCTGATTGTAGTGTCTTGTTCCTGATGTATCACATATGATATACCCCCCCCCCCGGGTTCAATAAATTTTAAAAATATATTGCACTTTTCTACATAAGAGTGATTAAAATAACTATTTAATTATCTCGTACAAACTATCAAACTTTTATTTTTGTCTCGAGTCTGATGAGATTAACAGCTAAGCCTTTGCAATTATGGCAAGTTTCCAGTGAGAACTATTTCATTGGTGGCACCTTTTATTGGTTTTCTCAGATATTAAATCAGAAACTTCAATAATGAAGATCAGTTTTTAAAATATATATATATATATATATATATATTAACCAGTATTTTTTATTAGGCATGGAATCTTCAAAGCGTGAAGCGTTACATTCGGAAATGTATTCAATTCAAGCCCTCGTCGAATGCTATATATTACAAAGATTTAATTTTCTGGAAAATACCAGAGCCAAATTGATATTCAAGGGATCTTTTACATGCCACATAGTCACATGAAATGCGTGCCTACGAAAATCTATCTACTTCATCCGGGATCGAGTTTACTAGACGGGCACGCGACTTCCCAGCCACCGATTCGGCAAGATCATGAATGTATAACCAAGCAAAAAAACGCAATAAGAACTTAAAGAAAATCAGAAATTATTATTGTCTATCAAGAGAAGAATCACTGAAGTTTGTTGCTTTGGTTGTCTCTAAATATTCTTCAGGAATGTTTAGACTTTATTATCTTCTATTCCAGCCAGCAAGATGGTTTGAGACTTAGGAGAGAATACTTTTGTTAATAATGCTGAATATGTATGTAAATGTAACCTTGGCGACAAGTTTGTCTGCCAAACACTAAGTCACCCAAATTGACGACAAAATAGATGCCCCCAAGCAAATCTAGAAAATTCTAAGGAAATAATTCTTGAGAGATATAACTCTAGAAATCTCTAGAATATATTTCCCATCCTATATAAAGACCATTCAGTAAAGCCGAGGGTAAAATAAGGATTTGACAGTGAATGTACGTTTCATTTTCCTCGTGCACTATTGTGACTATGGGTTTGAATATTAATGTTCCATGTTTGTATAAACTTTGAATTTGTGCTATTAGGGATTTATATCTATGTGTTAATTGCTTCCTATGAAAATGAACTGTATTGTATTTAGAAGAGAGCTATAAAGAATATAAAACTTCGAGTTACTTCTTTCAACCAAGTAACAATTAGGTTGTCTAAAGATTTTTAATATTGAATGAAAAATGAAAAAATAAAGTAAAACTTTAATTCTATTTTAAAGTTTTGGATGCTAGATATTCAATGCTGATTATCTTCATATTTAAAAAATACTTCCAAAACATAGTCATGCAATTTTAAGGTGTTTAAAATAAAAGCGCAAATAATGAGCTTATTTTAATATTTATTACATTTTGTATATACACTTATTTTATTATTTAATTTACATTTAAAATTTATAAAGACTATTGGGAAATATATGGGCTAGATCAATATAAAGTATTTTAAGTAAGGTAAATTTGGTGTAGTTAATATAATTTGCTCTATTATTGAAATTGTGGCAAATGAGTAACGCAGGCATGGAACATATACTAAGCTAAGGCTTGTCGAATGCCGGAATATTTATATTGTTAATAAGTTCTGAATTATTGGGTTGATCGAAATATTTGTGACAATTTTTGGTAGGTAGCGTAAGGACAGGCCTGAATGTACCGAAAACAACAAAGGCCATGTGTACATATTCTTAAAAGACAGTACTTCAGACATATTCAAAAAAATGTTTCGTTGTAATACGTTAATTATAGTCAATTTTATAGACCTTAAATACAGAACCAAAAAAGTGCATCTAAAGTACTAAATGTCTTTTCTTGTACTGGAAAGGAAGCGAATAAGATATGCATAGTTTATGACGACTGTGCTAAGCTGTAAAAACTGAGTAGAAAAGATTTGGATTTGAAACTTGTGATTTTAACCCTAAAGTTCAAGAACGCCCAGGAAGGCCCTACACACCAGATGAAGATTAAATTAAAATACTGAGGAGAAAATCATGGAAATATCAAAATCCAAAAACTACAACCATTTTATGAAGCTTGCCTACATAAATCGTTTCAAAGTATGTATTTCCTAAGATTTAGTGGGGAAAATCTGATGAATTTCGCTCTATGAACATCCATCATTTAAACAAGTAGATATGAGGGCTGAAAAAGGGATAAAATTTATGGAAATGTTGAATGGAGAAAGCCTCCAAGAAAGAAGAATGAACAATCCTTAGCCTCACCAAAAGTTGGTTCTTATCCGAAGAAGGTGGGAATCCTGAATTGTATGCTTTCTGCAAACAACGAGACAACAAATTCAAAGAAGCATGTATCCCAATTAGACGGATTAAAATCATAAATTCAACAAAAACGTCCAGAAATAGCCGATCAGAATAAGGACTTATTTTTTTAGGCAATGCATTTGTCACGATTTCAGGAAATCATGTGTCTTTGATAACTGGACAAAAATTGTTTGTTTTCGATTGAGATGTCTCACCCCATCCACCATATTCACCAGACCTTGCGCCCTCTCATTTGAAGCTATTTTAATCATTACAAAATTCCCTTAATGTAAAAAGTCTTAACTCTTTAATTGAGATAAAAGATAATCGAGAAGAAATTTTTTTTGCTGAAAAACCTGAGATTCTCTAGAAGGATGGAATTTTCAAGTTGCCTGGAAGATGAAGAAAGATTGTAGAACATATAGGCATCTACAAAATTTAAAAAATGCATGCAAAAACTTTTAATCTCTTTCTTAATTTCCAGACAGACATAGTATTTAATGTGCTAAGAAAAATCATATATTACTGCCTTACATTTTCCTTTACGCAGATTCATCTTTTTTCCCCAGTATAACTAAAAGGTTTTTTTATTATTATTATTTTATATATGCATTATTTATTTACAGAGTGTTCCATAAATAGCGCCAAAATTTTGCACACCCATATTTATAGTTGTGAGTACACAAAATATACCCAAAGAATGGCACCTGTACGATCCCTAGTTTACGAGAAAAATACGGTAAATGATGGAGAATGAATAATGATTATCATTGCATGATGGTTCATGATAAGGTTCTGGCGCATTTCTATGCTCTTGTACGTGATTGACTGGATATGGCTTTGACGAGGGGATCCAGTTCTATGGCCGCCATGATCCCCAGATTTCACACTGTTGGATTTTTCCTTCCTATGGGGCCACCTTAAGAAATTGGTGTATCGAGACGAAGTGCCGACATAAAAGGAAATGTCGCTTGTACTTCGGTGGACACCGCGCCTGCGAAATGTGCACTCATCTCACCAACGGCATGCTCAAGCCTACCCCTCGTATGCACGGCGGACACTTTGAACCTCTACCTTTATAAATATTTACAAATACGGTTACTGATGTGTTTAAAACATTGCTTTTCGTATTTTCTCGTAAACTGTGGATCGTACAGATACAGTTCTTTGGTTCATTTTTTATGTATTCCCAACGAGGAATTTAGCTGTTCAGGGTTTAGGCGCTATTTTTCGGACACCCTGAGTAAATATGCCTATATTATATGAGTGCAAAAAGAAGAGATCTTGGAAAGAATAAGTTCACTGAACCCTTTATCTGCTGCATTATTATGTACTGCAATTTTTTCGTGCAACATTTTTTTTTTTGAATCACTACAGTGAAAATTAAGGAATATACATAAATAAAATACTGAACTTTGCGAAATTTAATCTGTTAGAGCAAATGAATTAAATTGGTAATTCAAAGTACCGTCAGTACACGGAGGACTAAAATATTCTCATAATGCAAAAAGTCCTTACGTCTTTTTTAACGCTCTTAACTCATAAAAGTCCTAAATAACCAGAAAACACTATCTTGCAACATAAAAAATTTATTTTTGAAAATTATAAATTTTTAAAAGTTACTTATTTTTTGTACATATTACAACAGGTTTTGCACATAAACTTAATTTGATGATATTCAGTTTTTTTAATGCCCCTCCCCCAACAAAAAAAAAGAAAGAAAAAATTTTCAAGTTGTGCATTTGAATGAGGTTGCAATTGAATATTTTTAAAGGCACAGCATCCTCGGGTAAAAAATACTGTATTTTCTAAACATGAACTACTGCACCCTGGGTCTTGTTTAGTCTCTCGATCGTTTTCTTTAGAATCGGACGAAAATTCCTGTAGATTATTTGCTGGGACTTCTTCATTTGAAGAATAAATGTGATTTGTTAGTGCATTGTCACTGCTTTCAAATGGTAGGTTTTGTAATAAAACCCAAGTTTCTTGAAGACTGAGCTTTATTTTCCAGACATTCTGAGAAAAGGACAAAGATTTATAGCAACTTGAAAACCGCCTTTTTTTGTTAAATCTCAGTTACACACAAAAAAATTTAAAAATTGTTAATTTTTTAATAAAGAATAGATATTTCATTTAATTGTGTGGCAAAAAAAAAAATCAAGCTCAGATTCAAAGTTTAAAAATTTTCTGAAAACGTCAAGATAAAACAATAAAAAAGTAAAATAAGTAAGCTAAACTAAAAAGAAATTCCAAAAAAATGCATAACTCTCTGGCACTATAGTAATGACTCTACAACGCAATAAAAAACAATAATAAGCTACACGGAAGAAAAAAACTATGTAAGTTCTTTATATAATATTCAATGTATACTGTCGGTATTTATAAATACCACAAAGTTATTCAACTGTAAAATTAATTATAAACAGTGTTCACTAAAAATAAACAGTCAAATCGTTTTCTAATGTCTTAATTAACATATAAAAAATAAGACACCTTTAAACTTTAAGGTATCTAACTAACCTAAAATTGTGAATTTTGCCAAACATTTACACTCGAATTGTGTTTTTTAAGTACTAAAACGGGGGGAGGGGGGGGGCAGCAATTGCTCAAAAGGTTTTGAAAAAATAACTAATTGAAATTTTTTGTGTATGCTCTGTATAATAGTAGAAGTGTTTTAACCTTCAGATTTATCAATTACTGTTTTATTACAAAATTTACAGCCCCTTATGTGAATATAATCACTGTTTTTTTTAAGCAACTTCATATAATAACTAAGATAAAAAGCTCTAGTTTTTGTAAAAATTAAAATATCTCTTATCCTGAAGGTCATTTCAATAATGAATAAATAATATAGCAACACATCAGAATTGAAAAATTGTTCGTAAAGTTTTGGTGCTGAATGGGCCCAGTTTTTATTGTAAAGTTGTAGTTATTGTTTGTAAATTTTTACCAATTTTTCCTATTTGAGTAATAATAATTTCTTTTTCTCTTCTTAATTTTAGAATATTTTTCTTAAAATGTACTAAATAAATTTAAAAACCACAACAAAATCCTCATTTCTTCATTTTTTAAAAAAAAAGTTGTCGCAAGTAGTCGGATACCTTAACTACTTTTTTAGAACAAAAATGGCAATCTTCGCAATCCGATCAAAATGACACCTGAAAATGCAACTTCTGTTCGCCTTCCCTGCTAAAATATTCATCATAGAACCCATGCTGTTATTTATCCTGAAAGAGTGGAATATTAAAAAAGTGTTCCTACTGAGTACAATCAGAATATTCGCAACGATAGTTATTCTATGTAATTTTAAGTGGGTGGTACTTATAAATATCGTCAGTTGATAAGGAGTTAAGGAGATGTTTGGTCTTGATTTAATTGGCATTAAGGTAGCGTTTCTCAAACTGTAGGACACTCCCCTCTTTTTGAAAAATCGTCAACAAAAGATTATTTTGAAAAAATCATTAATTTACTGAAAGTAAACAAACAAAACACATTCTGGCATAAAATAAAAAATAAAATACACATTACACTTATATAATAAACTTACAAAAAATGTGTCAGTACCGCACAAAAAGGAACAAATAAGCAAATCCTCTGAAATAAGTAAATCCTCCGCAAATACTGTCAAAGTCCTTAAAGGAATCCAAAGCCTTCAGAATAATTTTATGGATAGCAATGCACAGAAAAGATCGTACTACGGAAAGACGTATATATACGTCCGGGCAATCAACGCTTTGGGTGAGAGAGACGTTTATATACGCCGTTGGCACTTAAGAGATTAAAGTCGTATTGCAGTTTTAGCGTCAAAGTATAGTATTACTGACTTCAATACACTGTTATAGTTAGAAAGGGGGCGCGATGAAAATTGTAATTGAATATTGGATCGCAAATACTGAAAATTTGAGAAGCACTGCATTATGGTTGATAGTATGAAAAGGATAGTGAGCAGTTTTTGCAGTAAGCGATTGAGATAAGCTCATCTACTAACTGTTATTTTATATTAAATAATATTTATAATTAAAATGTTAGTCCTTTTAACATAAATTCTGCATTAAGAAATATTTTTAAAGTACACATATACTTCTATTACCTTTATATATTGATAAAATAGGGTGCTATTTCAATTCAACAATTTGTAAAAAATCTTATACATGTAGTTTTTATTGTAAATTTAACATTCCTTTCATATTTATAAAATGTTATTTTTGGAAAAACAATTCACATTGTAATAATAATTATTTATCATTCAGAAATATTTACAAAGGAAACTTTCGTAGTCTTCTTAATCACTTTATGTATAAATAATTAATGTCTGATGAATAAAATCTATACATAAAAAAAATGCCGCGCACAGAATGACTTAATAACAAATAAAACAATATTCAGCATAGTAATTAGAAAATTAAAGGTAATCACACAAAAAAAAATAACCCTCAGGTAAGTGAGTTAGTGAATGAGAGTTATATTTACGTCACACTATATATATGTACAAAGATGCATGAGGGTTATTGGGGGCGTACCTTGTAATTTTAGGCCATTGTCAAGTTGTGGCGAGTTCGATCCGCTGTCTTTCAACTAATCTTCTTAGGGAAATTATTCTTTAACTTTGATTTGAGATTAAAACCAGCTGACGTGATTTTATGCTAATGTGAATGCTATTTAAACCATGGCAAGGGGTATGTTAAAGTTAATCGTGAATAGCTAGCCGTTAATAATTATTCGCGAGTCGCTCGTCCGAGTTCGGAGAGGGGGAAATAATAGTGAAGCTCATTTGAAGAGGATTGTAGAAGTTTAGGAAAGAGCTGGCAAGTGATCTACAAGTGGATCAAGAGATAAGTGTACATTTGATACTCTTATAAGCTTATATTAAGAAACTATTTAAGGCTGCATCCATGGCTATTAAACTTGAATTAATCATAAATTGAATAGTCTGAAATAAAAGTAATTATTTTTATAGCAATGCACGCTTCTTCAACATCCCAAACTACACATGTAACCACCGGGTGGTGACTAAGTAACGAGGAAATCTTCAGGTAAGAATGTATTCAAAACAAGAATGATCTCCTCAAATGAAATTCTCATTTCATCATTAAAGAAACAAATACCATCAATTCTGAGATAAAATGTTTTAAAATATATTTTAGAATACTTTTTCAACCGGGTTAGCTTTACAAAAGACAAGAGCAATATAATTTCAAATTCTTCAAGATCTTAAACTTCCAATTTTTAAATTGAATAGTTTTGAAGATGATAACAATACCTCCAAGAACATCAACTTTTCTTTTAAGCTAGACAAACTTTCTTAAGATTTGGTCTAAAAAATGCAAATTATGAAATAAAATTTAATTCAGCATTAATTACAATTTTTAAATGTATTCAGATAAAGAACAGGCGCAATTAGAGATATTAACTACAGAGCTAAAAATAGTTAAACTTTGTTAAACTATTATTAGTTTCATTTTGAATGAAGCATTTTCAAAGATTTGTGATTTCGTTGCTTTTAACCTAACCAAACAATGAAATTCGCTTACAGAATAAGCATATTATAGTTAATTTAATTATAAGAAGCATCACACATACATATTATATGTGATAATCCATTTAAATCTTGTCACATCTCTTAATAATGCTGAACACATTTCCTAAAGTTTTCTCTCTCATGCATGAATTATTTATACATGAGTCAGAAATTTCGAAATATTTTAATATCATTTACATGAATTAGTTTCATACTTCCATTAATTTCCTTTCGGCATTGATTATACAATACAAACTAGATTGTGTGTATCAAGTAGATTAAATCTGGGTATCCTATGTAAATGTTTTCTGTGATTCATTTAGAAAAGTTCATCGGAGAGGAAATTTAATGCAAATATACACCTCATAACAAACTCTTTATGCTTCTTAATGAGTATAAATATGAACAAGTAATAAAAAAAATTTAAGTCAATTACTGCTTACGTCAACAAAGAAAATTTTTATTTCAGTTACTTTTTATTAAATAGTTACAATTAATATATAAATATGCATATACATATGACAGAATCACAATGTTGAGTAACAAAATAAAAAGCGATTTTCCATTTCTTTTATATATGGTGTTGGACTATTTTTGTTTGTTACTATTTATTCATTAATTAAATTTAATTATTCTAATAAAATAGTATACTAAAGAAGGAAATCAGATTCTCAGAAAATGAGGATGTGGAATTCGATCCCACCACCTACGAATCAGAAGTCCAACGCTATATCCATTGCGCTACAGGATCACAACGAACGGTTATTATTCTATATATGCTGTTTGACTCTTATTTTTGTTTGTTACTCTTTGTTCATTTTTTTTATTTAATTAATAAATTAATATTTGAAAATACTGTATTAGCATCAAGTGTCGTCCACTAAAAGTTCAAAAAAATGTATTTAGACTTGAATGGGTAAATAGAATATATTTTATTAACGATAAAATAAATATATATTTATATATATATATATATTTGTAATAAATTTAATTATGTATTTAATTTATATTTATATATATTATTTAATTTTAAATATTATTATAAAATATATACAAATAAATATATATTTATATGTATATTTATTTGTATATATATTTATTTATATATAAGGAGACAGTGAACTAATAGTAGGAATTTTAAAAAAATGCTATTAGAAATTGAATTAAGGTATCCGACTGGTTTCGGAGACAATTTTCTGAAATACGACTTGAATAGCTATTTAATTGTTGTTTTTTAAGAAAGTATGTTGCAAAACTATAAAAATACAGCAAAAAGAATTTTTTGAAAAACTATTTTTCAAAATATTGAGAAATCAGAATCAAAATATTAAAAAATTCGCTCTTTCGCTAACAAATCTAAAAAAAATACATTACAAAAACAAATAAAAAATTTTCATGGATACCATTTTTTAATGTTTAACTATACTGTATAATGCAAGTTTTCAACAACAAAAAAGAAGAATTTAAAAAAAAAATTTAAAAATTACATTAAAAATAACTTAATTGAAAAATTACCCTTAGCTTTTAGCACAAAACATTCATTATAATACACAGAACAAACTCAAAACATTTCATAAGAATATTTCAATTATTTTAAAAGATATTACTGTTACAGTAAACCATTATGTTCAAAAATAACATTCTTCAGAAAAGGCAAAATAAAGTTTATATTTTCAATAAAACTTTTTAAACATTTAGGAAGATATTAAAACTCTCCAAATTTGTACGAGGGGCCTTCCTGAATCTCATACATTACGAATATCAAGCTAATACGAATTATTTCACAGCGTTATCCACGTTTCTATGAAAAAATTCAAAACGAAGCTGAAAAGTAGGAACTAACATGAATCTGACTTGATTTTCCCTGTTTTTGAAATAATTCTGGAAGCTTTTTTAATGTTTCATGAAAAGTGTATAGTAATAATTGCGCACTTTTTTAATTGAATTTTCTGGTTTCTTGATAAAGAACGCCAATTTCATGTTAAATAATGCCTCATCATATTGTATTTGTAACATTTAAGTAGGATGATAAAATTAAATGAAAATACATGTGACAAAATTTCGCGCAAGAAATATAAATATTATTTTAAAGATTTTTTGCTCGGACTTTTTAGAAGTAAGAAGAATATATTTTTTGAAAAATTCATAAAAAATAAATGAACAGAAATTTCAAACAGCTGTGATTATTTATATTCTCCGATTTTGAAGTGAAAAAAATATTGTTCGGAAAGATTTCAGTTTAAAAGACTTTTATTTTTCTTATTCGATAAAAAATATGGCTTGTTAAATGGATAAACAAAAAAGTTCTGTAAAAAAGAAGAAAGGCGAAGCGATGTGGAAATCAAAATTTGTCCCAAGTGAGGCAAAAGTGATTTAATGAAATTAAGGCCTTGATTTTGTCCAAAAGAAACAAACTAATGAATGGGAAAGAAACATTTTGGGGATATTTAAAAAATACAAATAAGCGAGAAAAGTTTTTTCCTCTGATGGACTTAGAGCAGCTAGAAAAATAAGGATTATTGCTTCTCTGTAACGCAAATGTGACGAAACTCACAATGAAAAAGTCGCAAACAAAAAGTTTGGTAAATTATCTTGATTTATGTTAATATGAGCTAATTGAATATATAATAAAAAATATCAAATTTTTAATTTTATTAAATAGTGGAAATTTATTTAAAAAAATTTATATCTATATATATATTTTTATAGATTAATTGTTCTTTGATAATTTTGGCCTTAATTTTTAATTATTGCTTATATTTTTACTACAAATGCCACAATTGTTTGTATTATTATCTTGAATATCGTAGATTTTAAAAGTAGTTGTAGCCTTTAACAATAAATTGAAAGGAAAAATAATTCACATCATCAAGGCATATAACATATAAAAGTAGAATCGTATATATATAATACATTTATTCAAAAAAAACTAGTATAACAATTCGATGGATTTCTTTAGACAAAGTAAATATAAGTGTAAGTTAAAACATTAGCTATATATATATATTGTATACGTAGATAAAGTTCCGGGCAACTATGCAATCATTGCAAATGGTTTTATAACTTTATACTTAACAAACAGTTTCAAAACAATAATGCGTTTATTAAATCTAATAGCAGCAATAGAGAAATCAGTAACCGAATTTCAGCTTTTTATAAAAAATTAGATTTATATACAAAGAATAACAATTTTCCTTATATTTTTCTAACACCAAAATTTCATAAGTGTCCAATTAAATTCAGAACTATTACTAATGGTTTTAATACCTATATTACACAACCAGTCAAGGTGTTGCAAAAAGTTATACAACACACTCTAGACAATATCTCAAACTCCATTATTGTAAAGAATAGTAAAGATATCGTTGAGAACATGCAAGGTAAAAGTGTTAAATCTTTGCATAGCTTTGATTTCGAAGACTTATTCAACTCTATTGATATAGAGGATATGATTAAAGTACTTAGAAATGTTTATATTAAATATTCATTAAATAAATTGATAAACTATGATAAATATAATATTATTATACAATTTGTTTTGAAAGAAAATTACATATTTCATAATAACTCTTATTATCAACAAATTAAAGGTCTGACACAGGGTGGCCCAGCTAGTAAAAGTCTGGCTAATATCTATTTACACTATTATGAGAATGAAAAAATTGATACAGACTCTTGTTACTTTTTAGATACATCGATGATCTAATTATTTTCAGTAATAAAGTTGACTTTACTCCTATATTTAATTTTTATCCAACCTAACTGAAATTAATAAAAACCAATTGCAATATAGAGTCAGCAAATTTCCTTGATCTAGAATTAAAAGTTGAAAATAATATGCTAAAAAGTAATATTTTTGATAAAAGAGACTCTTTTGATTTTAATGTTATAAAAATGCCATATTGGAATAGTACCCTTCACATTTCAATTTTTAGAAATATCATTCTAAATTATATAAAAAGAAATAATGATTTAGTATCTGAAGAAGTATTGAGAATTAATAATTATAAAAAATTCTTTCAAAGTTGCCTAGACTATAACTATCCAGCTAATTTTATTTATAAATATATGTCTTCAAAGTTATAGCTATTTAATTATTTTATTTAACGTATTCATTTCTATTTAGTTTATAGTATATAATTTTCTTATTCTATATTTCTTCATATATTTAGTCTATAGTATATAATATTCTTAATATATTCTTATATTAAATTTAGTTACTAAAAATATATATAGATGGCGCCTTTATTCTTAGTATTGCTGTGTGTTTTTTTATGCATTGAGTCAGTACAATTGTGGAATCTGTATACATCGGGTAAGATTAGAGTTTCTTTGCTCATTTATATTATTGTTAAATATGGTTATATTCCTTATTAACCTCTCTTGCAAATATTTTTGTTTATGCATATTTATATTTGTCTATTTCTTCCGGATTCCTATAGTATTTTAACATTGCAATTTCTATTCTATTGCTGTTATATTCACCCACGTGGGTTTTAGGCTTATGCCTTAGTTTATATTGGGAGCTATTGTGTCGAAAAAATTTCTGCTGAAGGAGAAGGTTGAGATCTCACAAAACTTTGTTTAATCCTGTTTCACTGTCCTAAACCAGTGACAGCTCGAGAAATCATAATAGTTTTCCACTCTAGCTACATTTCTCTTTTTTGGTTTGTCATGGTTCCATGTTCTTGGTTCTTCCGGTCTGATCTTAAGATTCTTGGATTTATTAGTCTTCTTTTTAATTATTTACTGCTATATATATAAAGTTAGTCTTCAACACTTCAGTTTGACAAAGACGTAAGAAACGACATTAACTTGAATCACACAAGCATTGACATCATTCAAGAACCTTATTTTCCAGTCAAACCACCTGTCTCTGCCAAAATATTTTTGGACCAACTTGAACCTTGCACGAAAAAGGAATCTAAGGACACAATTAAAAGGAAAGGCATGGACACAATTATCAATCTTTTGAGGCCTCGTCTAGTAACTATCTACATTGACGGTTCTTCATACTCAGAATGCAATAGGGGTGGATCTGGTGCCTTTCTTAGGTACCCAGATAATACAACTTCAAAGCACAGGGTCTCCACAGGGCAAATTACTTCCAACTTTACGTTTGAGCTCATAGCAATTAGGACAGCCCTAAGTATTTACCTTACATGGACAGATATTGTTAATTCCGACGGCATCATTGTTCTCTCCGATTATAGATCTGCTCTTGAGGCAATCAAGAAAGAAAAAATGGGACTCACTCAAGAAATCAATTCTCTTTTATTTTCCATTGGTACATTGGGCAAATCAAAGTTAAACTGATAATGAGTAAACACGTCCACAGATTACCTATCGAACAGTTAACCTCTTTATCTTATCAAGATTCTTGTCCACTCTCCATGTTTAAAATTTTCCCCTTTTGACTTCTTTCTTTTCCCTAACAAGCTTTTTGGCTTACATTATGAAACCGTCAATGAAGTGTTAGACTGTTGAATCGGTCGCTAAGAGAAAAATGAAAAAATGTGTTTTTAAGTTGGTCTGGAAGAATGGAAGATATATAACATGTTTGTTCTAATGGCTGCATATTGGCAACCAAGTCTTTGCAGACGTCGCTTAATGTAATAGACATTTCATGGTGGCGCTATCTAGTTTTGGCCTCTCTACCAAATTTGGACGTTTCAATTACTTGTAATTCAAGTTTTCATTGGTGTGTGTAGAATATTTGTGTGCCGTGGCTTTATTTTACTGAAATTATCAGAACCAAATTGATATTCACGTAAGAGGGATCTTTTTTACACATACCATATAATCATATGACATGCGTACCTACGACTTTCGCATCCAGAAAATCTATCGACTCCTGCCAGGATCGAACCCACACCTTGGCTCATGAAGCAGGAACACTACCTCTAAGCCACCGAACCAATTGCGTATAACGTGTAAAGAAGAGTATTTTAAGAAAGTAAAGTGGTAACTTTTCTTCTAACTTTATATGTTGTTGTTTTGTCGTGTATGACAAAGTGCAAATGTGTATATAACAAAAAATAAAGATATAGTCAAACATTGCCAAAGGCGTGAATCACTACCGCGGCAACATCCATGACACGATCCGAGTATAGGATGTCCATGCTGTAGTCATTGTCTATTTTAAAAAGGGCACCAACAATGGAAGGACAGCTCAAAAGATGTTTGGGATCCAGTTGCGTGCCTGGGCAGTGCCTGCATTCCACATATGATCTGGAACCATCAGGCAGAATTTTCATGCCTTTAAAATGCTTTGTCCTTAGTCTGGTTATTGTTGTTGTAATTTCTCGGCTATAATTTAATTCTGCAGCGAGAATTTTTTTCGTGGGTTTGAGTAGAGCTTTTGTTTTGCGACTGCGTTGGCATCAAAGGCCGTAGTAGATGAAGTTACAGGTTCAAGTGTTCTGACTTCATTGGCAAGGAAATCGGCCATCTCGTTCCCCTCGATGTCAACATGGGCCTGGATCCACTGGAGGGTGCTTGAAACTTAAAATTCCAAATTGTGGCAGATCCTTTACCTATTTTTTTTGAACTTGGAAAAATACTGTTATACACCATTGTTAGGTTTTTAGATTGCAGTATTAATTGTAGCAATGTGTTCCTCTCTATTAGAAATTATGCAATATCATCTCTTGATTCTTAACATTTTGGGGAAGGGGTTGTTCGTAGTTTGCTTAAATGAGGCACCTGGAAGGAGTATTTTTAAAGGCATGGATTTTGAACAGACACCTTGACTCTAAGAACTGAATTCAAAAATACCATCTAATATTTATTAGGCATTAGCGTGGATCGCGGTTAAATGGAGGGAAAAAATTACTATCAAGATATCCAACTACTCTAAAATTATGAATTTTGTCAAAAATTGACAAATTTTTTTATGATTTTGTTTAAAATACCATCTTATTAACTTTATAAAAATACCAAGTTTATTATTTCCCGTTCAAAAGAACAAAAATTAAAAGTGTTTTAGAGCAGATGCCATTACTTTAATCAAGATGTTATACTTTAAAACACGTTTTACTCGAAACGTGGTTTTTTTTAAATTGCTCAAACGGGAACAATGATTGCTGAAAAAGTTTTGAAAATAATTAACTTATATTTTTGTGTATGTTCTGTATAATAGTGGAAGTGTTTTAAACATTAAATTTATCAACCACTGTTTTATTACAAAATTTACAGTCCCTCATGTGAGTGTAATCACTGCTTTTTTTAAGCAATTTTATACAATAACTAAGATTGTGACGGATCTATACGCGGTTCTACTAATATCTCCTTTCTCTTTAAAACAAAATATTTATTTCAACCAACTTTCATCGAGAAACCAAACGTGATTAATGTAAATGAGGTATTTTATATAAATTCGATTTTCGCGAGTTGGCAAAAAAGTGAAGTAAGAGGTTAAGTTCAGTCAAGTGAAGTAAAGTGAAGGAAAGGAAGGGAGCAAGTGATTGTTGACACGTTGTTGTTGACAAGCTGAAGTTGATAGGTAGGTGTATGCAAGTAGGAGTGAACTTGAAGTTCGAGAATTAGTAAAAGGATTGCAGAGCGTGAAACCTACGACCTTGAACAAGGCAAAGATAGTGCCTGCCAGTTACAGTGTAGGATCCGCTACATTAAAGGTACAGGTACTTGGTTCTTAATTAAATAGAAGTTAGTTATTAGTGTGCGACGTAGTTGTAATTGAGCGCATTTAAGCTGCCTTAGATTCAGTTGAGGGTCTGTA
The DNA here is from genome assembly GCA_019973975.1 of Trichonephila clavata. Classification (NCBI taxonomy): domain Eukaryota; kingdom Metazoa; phylum Arthropoda; class Arachnida; order Araneae; family Nephilidae; genus Trichonephila; species Trichonephila clavata. The sequence continues at coordinate 64,717 of BMAO01004970.1, forward strand.
ACAGTATCCCCTAGAGTATCTCACCTCTGCACTCTACCATAGTTCATATACCTTAATTAGAATTGTATTGTGTCTGATCAATATTTGTTAATAAGAATTAATAAATTACTTAGATTAGAAAAAATGTCTGTGGATTATTCTATTCCTCCTACACCTCTAGCCGGGTTTACAGTAACAAGAGGGTTCGAAAGTAAGGAGTAACCAGAGGTTACCACAAGATAAAGTGCTCTAGTTTTTGTAAAAACTAAAATATCTTTTATCCTGATGGTCATTTCAAAAGTGAATAGCTAAGCAACATATCAAAATTGAAAAACTGAGCAATTTGTTCATAAACTTTTGGTACAAAATAGGCCCGTTTATGTTATTTTTCTCATTTTAGTGAAAGTAATTTCTTTTTCTCTTCTTAATTTTAGCATATTTTCCTTAAAATGTACTAAACAAACATAAAAACCACAAAAAATACCCATACCTCCATTTTTTTTTTAAAGTTATCGCGAGTAGTCGGATACCTTAATCAGAACCTGTTTGTGCGAAAAGAGGTTCTATGGTATGGAGATCAAGAGAAAAATAATTACAAAATAAATAATTTCAAAATTTAATATTGACACAAAGAAGTTGAAATCTCGAAAAAAAATGGAAAAAGACTTAATTTTAGTTAAATGATTCTAGACTCAAAATAAAACTATTTTTCCACAATGTAAATAACCCAAAACGATAGCTATTGATGAAGGAGTCTTGAATAATGAATAGTATACAATGTGTATTGTGACATTTCATAACCTCGGCTCTTTCCCGCACCGTAGAATCAGTTCAATCTTAGCTTTTTTCCGTCTTCAGCTTCATCATACATAATAATTGTGTGGTAGACTTTTTCAAAAATTGAATATGAAAGAAACTGGTGTTTTTTTCTTGTAGCTATTTAGTAACGGTCCTCTTACTGCAATAAATGCTAAAAGTATTGAAATACCTATTTTTTTTTCTTTAACAAATTACTTAGACTTTTCACAGTGAAAAGTTATCAATACCTGAAATTTATTCTCCTTGTGGCAGTACTTAACATAAAAACTATTTTTCATTTTATTTTTCCTACTTATCTTAGAGAAAGCAAATCTTTTCCGCTTGGGTAGGTTATGAAATACTGAAAAATAAATTTTTTGATCCAAACTAATGTAAAGCCACTGTTTAAATCAGACAATAAACCAAATTAATGCTTTATTTTAAATATGGGATACAAGAAGCGCTTGCCAAGTTTTGCATGGAGTTGTTTGTAGGTTTTTATTGTCATTGTGCATCGTGAAACATTACATCACTGATGGTAACATTTTCTTTGAGTTTAAGAGATATTAAAGGGAACATTAGAGAAATCTCTCCCCGTGAATTCTTTTGTCTGATTACAAAAATATCTTTGAATAGCTCAATACAACCATCAATACATAAATTAAAAACATTAAAATTTCACAACCATTGCGCATTGCATGTCAGTTTTAAGAGTTTATATAATAGCATTATTACATTTATGTAATTATAACTTTATCCCAAAATGTATCTGAAATAATTGGAATTTACTGATATCCAGAAGGATGAGGTTTCTGCATATATGTATTAAGGGTGAATTTTTGATAAAGTAATTATGAAATCTATCTTTGTCCAACAAAGCAATAAACAGGTTTTAAGATCAAAATCTGTAGAAAAATATTTCCTTTTAATAATGACTTAGCTTAGGGGTGGGCAATTGTATTGGCTCGAATGCCTTTTGGGGTAATGGGTGATACTAGAGGAACGGTATCTTTTTAAAATGATTGCATTCCTTAGTTAACTTTGCATCTCAAAAAGGTGTACCATAAAAATCAATAAATTTAAATAAAGTTGTGGCAGTATTATTCAATTTATTTACTATGCTAGTTTCATTTCATTTATGACTACAGGCACATTTAATCAACACGCTTTTATAGGTTTCACTTGCATGTAACGGAATCTTGGAGCTCGATTTTTACCCACTTTAAAAGGTCAGATTATTTCAAAATTTTGCACACTTGTCAAGGATCGATGACAATGCAAAAATTTCATAATTTTGTTCCATTGTCCTTTTTAGGATCGTCAGGAATACGGATAATCAGATTTTGGCGACAATTCCATATACCACTTCCAGATTTGGCGACTTATTGCAAATATCATTTTCAAATTTGGCGACTAATTCCATACACCATTTCCAGATTTGGCAACTAATTTCAGATTTAGCGACTATAAGAATAAGGTGTAACCCTAAAGCGAGTGTTGTGAATTTAAAGCTAATTTTATGCAAGAGTAAAATAAACTTGCTGTTAATAGAAATAAAACAAACAAAAAAAGTGTTCTGTATCAGAGAAAGTGGAGGTTGGGTGTCTCTTATCAATTTCTTACCATAATATAAACATTTTTCTGAAAATGAAAATAAAAAAATGGCTCGTTTATGTGGGGAAAAAATAATTTATGTTCAAACTGCTAAATATTTTTAATTTTTATAAAGCAATACCTTTAGAAGTGATGATACGAATTAACATTATAGCAATACATTTAAAGGGTGAAAAAACAATTGACACTTAATATTACCATGTTTTTATCAATTCACTTTCTTTAATGTTTGTCCGGGTGGAATTTTGTAATTGATTTTAAACGGAATGACTTTCCAACAGCTAAAGACTTGAAATTGGACCATAGCTCAGAAGTGGATGAAAATGCTTAAAATGTGAAAAAGAAAAAAAAACGACGAGGAGGAATTTTATACTTTTTAGACCGTTATAAAAACATGGTAAATTAATTTTTTTTAATTTGAACTTTTTCTTCTTAACACACTTTTATTTGTTTGGCTGTTCTATAGAGAAGGAATCTAATATAGCGATACGGGACTCATCCGAGGCCCCGTAAACAGAGAGAATAAATACATTTCAGACCCGTTAATTAATATCCATTGAAGAGCAAGACTAATTCCACAGCCACGTAATTCCAGCTTCAAATATCAAACTCAAGGATAAATTCAACAATAAATAAATGATAGTTTAAATAACTAAAAAACACGCTTTTATTGTAGTTCGAACTAAAAAATGAAAAATAAATTATAGTTTTAAAAAATACTAAAACACACGCTTTTTTACTAAAAAGTAAAAAAATAATTCTTAATATAAGAAAAAAAATGACGAACGAGAAAATTAATGTCATTGGGGTAAAAGCGTGGGGTGTTCTATAAATGTATCAATTGTTATAATTTCTAACTTCTATTCTGAAAAGCTCAATAGTGTAAAAATGTAGTACAAAGCACCCCACGCTTTTACCCCAATGACATTAATTTTCTCGTTAGTCATTTTATTCTTATATTAAGAATTATTTTTTTACTTTTTAGTAAAAAGCGTGTTTTTTTTTTAAAAACTATAATTCATTTAAACTATAATTTTTTGGAGTAATTTTAATGAGACAATGTACACTATCACACTTTTCTATGATATCTTTTTAAGGTATCCGACTACTTGCAACAACTTTTTTAAAAAAAAATGGAGATATGGGTTTTTTTTGTTGTTTTTAGCTTTGTTTAATACATTTTAAGAAAAATATGCTAAAATTAAGAAGAGAAAAAAAATTATTATTTCTAAAATATGAAAAAATGGGTAAAAATTGACAAATTTTATTATCAACGCGGCCATTCGCTTATGAAAGATTTTCAAATTTCCATTCTGATGTGTTGCTATGTTTTTCATTTTTTAAATGATCTTCGGGATAAGAGATATTTTAATTTTTACAAAAACTAGAGCACCTTATCTTAGTGATTATATGAAATTGCTTTAAAAAAAACTGTGATATAACAAAAATAAGGACTGTAAATTTTGTAATAAACAGAGATTGATAAATTTGAAGGTTAAAACACTTCTACTATTATACAGAACATCACAAAAAATTTCAGTTAATTATTTTCAAAACATTTCAGCAATCGCTGGCCTCGTTTGAGCATTTTAAAATAAAACACATTTCGAGTAAAACGCGTTTTAAAGTATAACATCTACTTAAAGTAATGGCATCTGCTTTTATTAAAACACTTGTAGCTCTTGTCTAGCGAACGAAAAATAATAAACTTTGCATTTTTATAAAGCTAATAAGAGGGCCTATAAAAATAGTTATTAAAAATTTTGTCAATTTTGGCAAAATTTACAATTTTAGGGTAGTCGGATACCTTAAATCAGGATTGAGATTGCTTGTTGAAATTCTCATCACAGCCTACACTAATCTTTATAGTGTTATGTCAATACAGAATTTTGAAATTTAATGTCTGAACACACCTTAAAATGTGTATTTATTTAAATTAGAACAAAGTAGACACAGTGAGTAGAATCAAATCTAACTTTTGAACGTCGCAGCTTTTTTGAAAATGTCATTGGCAAAATAATCCAAAAGTATAACAAGGTTTGGAAATCCTTTTTCTTCTACTAATGAACGTGCACCAGAAAAGCAGTACTGATATTATTTCTATGACTTAGATTCATACAAAAGCAAAGGAAACACGCAAATATTTAATTTACAATATATTTGTTTGCTTAGTATTTTTCCAAGAATATTTTGTTATTTCAAATTATTACATAGAAGTTCTTTGCAATCAGAACCGAAATATTTTTTAAACCAGGGTAAAAGTTTCTAGGGAATAAAAATTCATATGTAATACGGAAATAATAAATCATGACTAGACATTATTTTTTTATCAAAACTGAAAATATTCAACAATATTTGTTAAGAAATTCTCTGCATTATTGAATATAATGATAAGGATTTAATGTTATTTGAGGGTAAATCTATTTAGAAAATGTTTCAAATTTAAAACATTATTTTCTCAAAATGTCAGAGATT
>BMAO01004971.1:0-23091 GCA_019973975.1 Trichonephila clavata
ATAAAAAAATTGAATAGCAAGCGTCTTTTACAACTCGATTCTCCGAAAAATAAATTCTGGATAACAACGTATTACTACAAACCATTCACAGAAAAAGATAGTATAAAAGAAGGTTTTCAATCATTAATGCTGCAAAATAAACAAAGTTCGTGTTCTTCATAACAACTCATATGCATTTTTGTATAGTTTTGTTGTTTTGTGTTTTTGTCTTCAATCAACGCTGAGGCCTTTTATTTTTTAATTAGTAAGCAATATATAAATATATTCATTTTTGATATTTGGCATTTAGGTCTTCAAAAAGTAAAAGTGTAAGTGTGAATCAAAGTGCCCCGTAAAAGCCTTTGCTCCTTATATGATGATAAATGCATCAAAACAGGCTTTCCCATTTATGTGACTACATACGCCTCAAAGAAGGCTTTCTCACTTATGTGACTACTACATCTGAGAAACGGCTTTACCAAATGTAGTTGTCATGGGTTTATTCGGAATTTTCCAACTAACAATCCTCTTGGGGAAAAATGGTCTTTAAAATTTAATTTATTGCAAACCTTCCTTCGAAGAAGGTGTGAGTATGCAAATTAAGTCTTGTATATAAAGATTAAACTTTCGAGAAAGATAAGAGAGAGAGAGAGTAGACTGCTACGGCTAGCAGTGATTGATTAAACGTGAAGTAAGGCGTGGATACTTAGTAGCTGAATATTGTAATATTAAAGTTGACGATTTGTCAAATAGAAATTAAATTAGATTAGGTCGCTAAGAATTAGAAGGTATTGCTTATACACGTAATTCATCTGTTTATTTATAGTCTTCTCGTATCTTGTCTGCCTCGCTATTGTTATTTATATTTAGTATTTGGGTGCATTTCATAATTTTTGTTAATAATTTGTCTTGTTGATTGTATCGAAAAATAAATTGAAGTTATTTTTATTATGGCTAATCTTCCTTTCGACCTCCCTACACTGAGGAAAGAGATAGATATTCCCTCACATAATAATAATGATACCTTGAAGTGGCCTTACTCGGTGAGAGTAGGAATGGCCGTTGAAGGCTCTTTTAAATGTGGATAATAAACATGCGGTAACGAATGAGATTGAAATTACGACATGGAGGGAGTGGGAGAGTAATCTCAAGAAAACACTGAAGGAGATGGAAAATTACTTAAATGCTGAAAAGCTCATATAATGAAGCATTTATTATTTAGTAAAATATACTCTATAATAGTATATCGGATACATTTAACTCATAGTATATGCCAACACAATAGTGAAAATTTGCAATAGCTTCCTTCTTATACTTACAAAAATAAAAAAATTTTGGATTTCAGTTGTGTGAGTTTTTTTAATTCCTGAATGGTTAGATGGTCTCTTAGAATTGAAACTTCAAACTTAGTACAACACGTATCCGCACTATGTATATATGTTACGTTTCATGTGCAATATTATTAGACGCTGCTGTCTGGATTTATGACGAGTGATAACAAATCCTCCATCGTGGCACTGCCTTCATTGCCTCTACACCCATGTTCGTGTTTCATCTTCTTCAAGACAAAAATAAGACTCATCACTAAAAATAATTCCACACGGCTCTATGTTGTTCTTTGGTGACACCATTATAGTCTTCGGTAACGTTGGTGTGGGTTTCAATGGCAATCTCCGTAAAGGTCTGGGTAAAAGCAATCCAGAAATATGCGATCATCTTCAAATGAAACAGGGTGATATTTAGAAAGAGTACATCCCTTCACACAATGTCCGGATTTGTGACATTTTGTATATTTCAGACTTGTTGCACCATTCTTCGGTTTTCCCTGCTTGCAGTCCGTGTAGCTTTTCATTATCCTACTTGTCGGGAACGATAACTTTCTTGTTCCAAATTCTACCAATATCGTAAAATTTGCAACATCTTCCCAATCAGAAATATTAGAAATACAACGGAATAACCATTGTGTGTGTGGCCTTCAAGTACTTTTACAGTGCAATCTTTCTCTCCCTCTATAAGGCATTCGTTGTTTAAACAGCAATCGTTTTCTTCTCAAAGGTATTTTAATTTCAAAGCGATAGATCAGACCCAAACATGCAAGTTAGAATCTTACTCACGAGCTTCTAGAGACCTTTTTAAAAAGTTCATAAAGGTACCATAAGTCACGTATTTCTGGGCATAATTTGTGCCGACGCAGCTGACAATCTAATTATTACATATTTGACATATCTAACTCAGATGAAGTAGTTTTTTAATTGAATTTACATTCTACTCTTCCTTATGCAACTTTTTTTTATGATGATGAATGGATGAATGGATGGAATGTTCTCTAAGTAGTAGATCCACATTGGTTTCACCTTACAGTCTCTTCTTACATTTACTGCTAAAAGCAACGTTAACCAATCTCTAGTTGATTTATGCCAAGGAAAAGTTTTTTTGGTTCATTTGTAAGAATTATTCTCTAGTGTATTCTTCCCAAAATAACCCAGTCTTATCACAATTAAAAATTTGTTGAGATTGATATTATCCTGTTTTTTTTTATAATTTGTACCGTTATAACAAATTTATCTACTACTTCTTTGTCTGCAATGGCTCCTTATTTTTGTCTACCCCATTATGAATTCCAATTCTCTTTTTAATGTTGTCAAAACATCTTCGGATACTTTTGAAATCCTCGCTATCATATATTCCCTAGCTCGATCAATTAGTCTTCAATTTCAAATCTTGATATATTTCTGTCTAACTTTCTGATTGATAGTATTTCGAAATGTAATACCTCCCGCCATCTCGCTTTATTTGATCAAAAGTAGTAACAGATTTTCCGTTTATTAAGGAAACACTATCAAACTTGACCACTCAAATTAGTTCCTTTTGTAACTTCAATTGCCAAATGGTATTCTTTTTTAACCAAAGTAGTTGATATTATAGAACTGCTGGTATCAGATTCTGGAGCTAACTCCACAAATTTCACACCTTTTTGATGTTTTGCCATTATTTCTTTATTCTGATCGTTAAGGGAAGATATACAAATTATACCAGTTGACCATTATATCAGTTGATTAGTAGCTGATATTACAAGTTGTGTGCTCGGTCGTTAGCTGTTGACCTTGGCAAGACTGTTTATTTTAACCAGCAACCTACCGGTCCTCAGCTACCCCGTGCATGCATTTGACGATTTAGAATCCCGTACATGGACGAAAAGGAATCCCTGTTTGGGGAAGTCGCGCTTTTATTTCTGTCTTTTGTTGTTTTGAGACTTGCAGAAAAAGGGGTCACTGCATATCCCCTTTCTAGAGAAGAAATTTGATGGTCTTTTTGAGCGATTCATGGAAAAGGTTATTTTTCGGTCATTAATGCTATTTATATAAATTCCCAGTAAATTTGAGAGTCATTGAAACATTTTCTTTTGATGTTGGGGGCAGTCTCTAGTTGAGAATGTCAGTCAGTTCGACGCTAACTTCGTTTCCGGTTGAATCGCTGGTCGTGATTTATTGGGAATATCTTTGACTCTCTATGTAATGAATGCTTAATCAACGAGTAGTTTTCGTCTACGCTACCCTCTATTGTTCAATTCCTGAATCTCCACTTTAGTCGTAAGCTGTATGTGGATCACGAATCATCCCCTGATGACCTCGGTTGCTGCTTGGGGGCAGAGTGATTTGAACTTGTTACCTTCGGGTCTGAAAAGCTAACATTAGACTACTGGGACGAAAAGGAATCCATATTCGGCCAGTCATTAAGTTCTTTCATTCCTATACTTTGTTGTCCTGTGACTTGCAGAAGAATGGAATACTGCATGTGTAAATATGAACACATTGAAAAATTTAAATGTCGTAAGTCAAAACTTGGATCGTAACCAAGGGTATTTTTTGCTTACAGAAACTCGTTGTAACCCAAGTATATTGATAACCAAGGTACACTGTGTAACTTTCTGCACCTTGGATAATAAATGTTCAAGGGAAACTATACAGTAGTTTTAAATTACTTGAAATTCCATGCAGGACTTCTCTTAGAAGGAAATTAGATCATTTTTTAATCTTAAAAATTAACGGTGTAGTAAAGCAAAAAATCACATTTCATTTTTGTTTCTTCAGTATCAGTATAAATTCCTCGTGAAAAAAGGAAAAAACATTCAATGAAACATATGAAATAAGCCAGATATTTATCAAGCATATAAGAAGTTAAGGAATATAAAAGATAAAGCATAAAAGTTTCTTCACTAAATAAAAAGAAGCACACAAAAAATCTACATAAAATTTCAAAATGGACAAAAAGAATAATTTTACAAGCAAACCTCAGCCATGAAATGTTTCTTTTTTTTTAAAGCTAACACTAGCAGGAAATACTCTTTATAGACATTTCTAAGCTTTTGTTAGCATATTCTCCGTCTTTTCGTGAATGTTCGGTGGAGCTGAATCCCATCTCAAAAGGAAAATAGGTGTTTGCCTGGTAAATTGGGACCTCGAGGGAATTCCATTGTTTTAGATTCCCGCCCCGGAACAAATTTCAGTGGAAGTGGAAGTCTATGAAATGTCCTTCCGCTTTCTGAAGAAGATTTTACAATTCTGCTTCGGAGGAAACTTTCTGGAAAAATCTACTCGATAAAAACCTTTCAAGGCAAATAAATTTTTTCACTCCTTTTTTATATACTTGTACAATATTCACCGATTATTTCACCAAACCAGAAAGATGTTACCATACGACATAATTCACCAATAATGTATTTTGATTGGTGTAAATTTAGGTGATATTGCGTAAATTTTCAAAGTAGTCGGCATCTTACTCACATGTACCTTTTTATCCCTTTTCAAAATATATCATTTTTTTGTATTATATATATGTACACTACGCTCTATATATGCAGAATCAATGTAATAATTTATTACTTAAGTACATTTCAATTTTGGCGGGCATTAGAAATGCAAAAGAAAAATATCAAAAGTCGCCAAATGCCAGTAATTTATTGTTGTTGTTGTGTTGTTGCTAATGCCACCAGCCTGACGTAGTCAGATCAAGGCCCACGAAATTCATCATGGCATCGGGCTAGATTGTACGCCTGTCGTTAGCCGTAGCTTTGAGCACCATGCAGGTGACAGTACGATTTGGTTCGGTTCCACCCCAATTTTGAGAGAGAACACCCTAGGAGTGGTCAGGGCCTCCCATCCCTCTTCCCATTCCACCAACCTCACGAGAGGACTTGCGGCTCGACGACTATTTAGAGTACCCCCATGCCGCAAAGGCACTATACATTTACAAACATTAATACCTTCTCCGGGATTTGAACCCAGGCCCTTCGGTACAGAAGTCTGCGTTGCTAACCAATATACTGGATGGGCGACCAGTAATTTATTAACTATGGTAAACCTATCCCAAATTTCACAAGTTTTAGTGCATTTGACGCATGTTCGGAAAGACAACTTCTTTGGAGAGTGCGAAGGCATCCGTGCTCTTTGATTGCGTGGAACACGTTGCCAATCTTTTTCTCTACTTGCGATGGATTTCACAATTTGAGAATTGCAGAGAACACGAGGAAAAACCTGCTGTTGAATTGTTTCAAAGAAAAGGTTCAATTAAAGATATGTGCAGTTGTTCTCGGAAAGAATCAAACTAAATTGAGTTTGAAATAGTACTTCCCAAAATGTCATTGAAAAGAAGAATCTTGTTATCAAAGAAAAGTATTCAGAAAGGACAATCGGTTTGAAGGCTCTAAAATTCCTTTCCACACAGTTGTGTGATTCATTTACTTTTTATGTCAGGAGATGACATCTATTGAATTTTATCAATTGCAACTGGAGTGTGAAGTAGATCTACCGCCTCTTGGGGCACCTGGAAGCACTTTATAATGGCTGAAAGATCTACAACTTGGTATTATGTCTCCCCCACCTCAGGCTGATACTCTTCGAGTGTTACATCGGAACACCTGTGGAGTGTCCCAATCCAAGAGCAAGGATATTTTGCAGACTCTGTGTGAAAAAGATATTCATTTCTTTTTCTAATCTGACTACTGAAAAACTAAAATATTCTTTTAAAGGATTTTCTCTTTATGTGCTTACTAAGTCTTGACAAGTGGCCAGTGACATACTGATCGGTGTTAAGTGAGTGACTATTAACGTTGCACTGTTCAGCTGCACGAGGGCGTTTGACGACGGATCTCGTAATTTTGAACCATGGTCAAGTGACGAGGACGACACCTGAGCTGGCACTCTTTCTCCTAACTACCACCCACACCAACCAGAGGACGTTTGAGCTATCGACAGATTTAACGTGCATCGCTCCCCTACACGGCGGGTCTTCAGTGATACTGGGTTCGAACTCATGACACGCCAGCCATGATCCGATACCTTGGCCACTTGGCTACCGCGGCCATCTGATCGGTGTTAAAAAGAGAGTTAACAGCTTATTTTAGCATTATAAAAGCAATGGGAGTTGATAGTGATAAAAGTGAAGTCGTTCATTTGAATGCCTGGAAATTTGGAGTTCATTTTAAAATCCTGGCTATAATCCTCCTCGCCTCGTAAACTTCCTGACTTTTCCTATGTTAACCTCTTAAAACATTCTATCTCTATAGGAGAATTTAATGCTCATTTTCCTGTTTAGGGATATTCTGACACAAATGAAGCTGGTCGGAGAGTCCAGGACTTCTTGAATTCGACTACTTTCGAACAATTCTACAACAAAAAAGACCCCCACACTTATGTGCATTACAATGGAAAAAGCACAACCCCAGATTTGTTGATGGTTACTGCCAACCTTTTCAATCTCACAAAGTGTAGCGTCTTGAATGTGTCAACAAGATCAACTGAAGACAAGAAAAAATTGTTTTGATTCTATACTAAAATCCCTTTCTTCAAATTTTCCACCAAAATGTAAAGGCAGGAGTTATATTGATAAAATTTGGTCATATTTTTTTCTTTTATTGATTAGTGTTTATTTACAGCTACTTAGCATTTTTCCACTATGCACTCCATATTACCGTCAGTGTATTCCGTTTTCCGAATCCGTGCGGTTTTATTCAAGTCGCCAATTTAGTTGCGATAGTATGTAAGTACCAACGAGCTTTTATTCTTTAAAGTTGGAACCAATTCAAAATGCCATGCCTCCTCAATAAAACGAAAATTTAAGAACTGAATCTGGAATTGAGATTGTTTCCTTAATTTGTGTGTGTGGCTGGTGCTTAATTTGAGAAAAAAATAACTTAAACACGGCCAGCGGCCTCTTGAAACGGAAAAGTGTCATCACTTTAAAGAAGTCTGATTTAAATATTAATAAAAAACTATATTTTCAGCGTGGATTTTTTTTGATGATGATGAAGGATGAGGAGCAACAGAAGCTATTATACCTTTTTCAAACATTATTTTTTACCAATCAGAGTAAAATGTCAAAGTTTTTCATCCTCCGCAAAAAAAAAGCCACTAAACTTTTTTGTATTCGATAGTGCTTTCTCTAAAAATTCTTTCAGAGTGATAGTACATACTGGGAATCTATTTAGAATCTATTCTAGAGATTAATAATGTTGCAGATATAATTTACTCAAGTTAATAGAACATGATCCAGGTCATATTCTATTGCAGGTTCAATAAATGGCGTTATCTCTAAATTGAATTTGCGAAAAAGACCGGGCGTCATGTTCATTTTGCTAGAACTCTGGACTCCTAGAAACTTCTCTCCTCTGCTTATTGTTCAATTAGGTATTTTATCATGGTCGTTGTATTTCCAAGTTCAGTTCAGTTCAGTACCACTGTATAATTGGAGGCCTGACTAACGCCTTATGCTCCGACAAAATTTGATGATTGTAATAAATTTAGATTCTATTGATTGATATTTTAGAACCTATTAGTTGATATTTTAAAATCTATTTGTTGATATTGAGAATTCTTCTACTTTTGGGACATGCTGTATTGTTTTACAGCTCGCTATTGTTGGATAGGACCATTCTCCGTGGTTGGAGATAAAAAATTTCAAAATTTCTCGTTGCGCTTTGTATTTGCTGCAGGTTAAAATGAAATGTTCACTTGTTTCTGGCACCTGACATTCCGAACACAATGGAGAATCTGTTTGTTTAAAAAGAAAATAAATATCGTTCAGTGATAGTTTTCTTTTGCTCGCATCTTATTAATCAAAACCTCTGACTTTCTATTGTTTGCTGCCTGTCTATTCCACTTTTCAAGATGTGAAATATAATTATAATTTTTATATCTTCTACTTCCTGTCCATGCCTCTTCTTTTTTATTCTTATGTTGATTTTTGAGATATGCATGTAAATCTTCCACTTAAATCCAAGGAATAATACTCCATGGATCTGGAGAGGTCTTGGCTAATTTATCAACTTCTTCATTCATCACTATTCCTTTATGAGCTGGTACCCAAATGAATGTGATGGATTGAACTATTAAAGACTCTCTTGCAAAATTAAACTTAAGTTTAAAATTATCGTATTGGATTTTCTATTAATATTTTGGATACTTCTTAAAACTGATAAACTGTCCGTCAGGATAACATCACTTTCTACTTCTGTAACCCAATTTTGTATTGCAGTCCATATGGCTTTAGCTTCAGCTGTGAAAATTGAAATAAACTCTTTTAGTAGGAAATTTTGTCGGACATTCTTCTTGGGAATTAAAATTCCTATTGTTGTCTGACTGTTGTCCTATTGTTATTTCCAAAAATTTCAAAGTATTGGTTGTAGTTAAAGTTATGGTCCTCTTCATGTAGTCTGTTTTGATAAGTACGTGTCTGTGTACGGCATTAAATTTGACATCTGATCCTACGCGCCAAGTTGTTGTTGACATTTCCCAAGTTTGGCGATAACATTTCAATATGATTACCTTGATTTTTAGTGTTTGATACTGTGATTTCTCTCCTTAAACGATTATTACTAATTTTGGTACGTATTACCGCAACAGTCGCCAAAGTTCAAGGTAACTCGCCAAATTGGCAACCCCAATTTCGTATGTATCGTATTCGCTGAATTGACAATCATTAACTCGATTTCCGTACAAATTTAACCATTTTCATACTTTACGTTTTCTAGATTACAGCTTTTGACATTTGCCGTTTGTTCGAACATGAATATTTCAAGCAGAATTAATGAGTACCAGGATTTTACTTAAAAGAACAGGAGGGCTTTGCTTTAAATTTTTATGGATGAAAAGGATTCCCGAATTCACATTTTCTGTATATTTTCTTTTCTAAGAGTTCTATTTCTCATGTTTCTTAATCAGACTTTACTCATTTAGGCCGTCATAAAATATTATAAGTAAACCAGAGAAATAAAAATTGTTTTAACAGATTTAGAAACAAGACAAAACCGTGTGCCTTACAAACAACGTAAATTTGCGTGGACACAATCTATCAGACACAATTCCTTTTTCACTGGCAGCAAATTGCGAATTTCCACTTTATTTTAGTTTTACTTTTGATTAATGAACTTTTAAACTTCCACGTTCAATTAAATTCATAGAAAACGGGGAATTTTTCTTGACCATTTATTTATATATTTTCATTTTTCAAACAATTCTTTTTTTTTCTGCTTTTATTTCCAGCATTTCTATTTTCCATTTTTCATATTTTTTTCTGCTTTTCCGTTTTTTTTTAATCTTTTTCATGTACTTTGTGTTCTACAAAAAAAAGTACATTTCTGCTTAGCTCGTCTTTTTTGCTTCTTTTAATATCTATATAATTAAGCTCTTTTATCGAAAATAATCTATTCTTTTAAATTATTTTCATGTCAAGTTCTAAATACTGGACCGCCATCTTGGAATGAAAGCTACTAGGCGCTAAAATCTTATTCGGAGAGATTTCCAAACAGCGCCAAAAAGACGTTTGGCAAACTAATTCAAAATTAGTTCCAACTTCAAAGTATTTACTGTAGTAAACGTTTCGGCCATTTTTTTCCAGCCTGTGTTGATAAGTATACATAGGGATATCTTCTGAGGCTACATAGTCAATATTTACATTAAATTCCATTACGATGCTTGGGGTTTTATCCGCTTGTTCATTCCAAAAAGTTTTGAATACCTCGGAATCTCTCTCTCCAAAGAAATACCAATTGCTTATTTTATGTGAATGAATGTGTCTTAAAAGTCAGTCTATGGACTACTTCAGGTGACTTGATTCAGAGATTTTGTATTGCCTATAAAACTAAATAACTACCAGATAAAACGAGCAGTTTACGGATAGATTATGTGAATTCATCAAAAGTTTGGCAAGTAAACAGCGCTTTTGCCGTGAAAATAGAGTTGATTGGATTTAACCACTGAATTATTTACTCTTCGCTTTAATTTATTCAAAAATCCATTAGAATTCAAACATTGCAACTTTTGCCAATCGAGCAAATCGAAAAAAAAGTTACAGGTGAAAAAAATTTTTGATTGCAACACCACATTTCTGCATTTATTAATATGATTATTAATTTATTAGAAATACTTAAATAATATGCTGGTAATGGCTCGTGCAATCATTAGTTGCCAAAAAAATGAACGAAGAACCTAACGAAATACTGACAGTTCTTTATATAGCTTTCAGGATTCTGATATTAATATAAATGCAGAGTTAATGGATTAAAATGTAAATTAAAAGTAAAAAAACTTTCTTAAAAACAAGCTTTATTTAAAAGCGCTAAAAAGAATAAAATAAACCTTTCCTTTAAAAATTTTTTACTATCAACTTATAACGTCATTACACAATTTATATGATATAAAAGCTTGTCGCAATATTTAAGTACTCGTATTTAATTAGTTTGAATTTTTAAAAATTAAAATCAGTCAGGTCAAGTTATTTATTTTACTTGTTTATCTACACAGGTAAATCTTGCGACAAGCTTTTATATCATATAAATTGTGTAATGACGTTATAAGTTGATAGTAAAAAAAGTTTTAAAGGAAAAGTTTATCTTATTCTTTTTAGTGCTTTTAAATAAAAGCTTGTTTTTAAAAAAGTTTTTTTATTTTAATTTATTTTTTACTTTTTGGTTATCGCTGGACAGGCTTCTCAGCCTGTTCAACTCATTCAACGTTGGTTCGCCATCCCTGGTTTAGCTGAATCAGTTCTCGCAAAAAGGGTATTAGACGAAAAACACAATCTTTTTAAATCCGTAATTTTTAAGCAATATTTTCAATCTTCGTGCAGATCTTGGGTAATATTGTTCTACATACGAAAAAAAGGTTTCGTGACATTATCTTCCTAAATGACGAAGTTGGTCAAAATTTAATTAAAATTTTGACTATTTTTTGAAAAATCTTAAAGAATATATTATTTATTTGAAATATTTTGAAGGTAAGGGATATATTTTTCTAACATCTTCGAAGAAAAATCTAGTTACTTATTAAAAAACTTAAAGATTTGTATTAATCAATAAAATTCTTAAAATTCAAAACGCATGTTGTAATCAAAAAAGCAAGTATTATCAACTAATGATAATTTTTTGTTGGACATTGAATATCTTCTACGTAAGAATCTATTTTTTAATTGCTCGGGTCATCTTTAGAAACTTGATTTTGAAAAAATAATTAAACATCGCTTTATTTTTATACAGTCAGACCTACATGTATAATGCACCTCTATTTTAAGAATTTCTCTATTTTAAGAACTTTTTCCTGTAACCAAGCACATATTACTCTTTTCTTCGTAAAATAACTCCAAATGTAACGAAATTTTTCTTCGAAGATTATTTTTTTTCTCTCCTTATTTTTAAAACATTTCAAGTCATTTTGCAAATTATTCTCTTTTGGCACATTTTATGGATATCAATAACCTTGAACTAGTTTTATAATGTGCCTAACTCATCTAAAGAAACAAAATTGCCGTAATTTTTCAAACAAAAAAAAACTCAAATAAAATTAACAGATTCTATCTGTAATTAAATTTAAGGACACATGTCGTAGTGTGTGTTTAGATTACTGGTGATAAAATGAGGTATATTTAAATTACTTGCAGGGTTAAAATTAGAAAATTCATTTTAAAAAAATCATTCATTTTAATATAAAATTATTTTTTTAATTGAAAATACATTGCATTTCTGGATAATATTTTTCTCTTATTGTTTTCCTAGTGGATTCCTTTTTGATGGGTAAGATATATAAAAAATGATCTTTCCGATTCTGTAATTATTTTTTGTCTGAGTTTCATAGATTAAAGTTAGATAAATTTTTTAAAGAATTTCTTCAATACTCCATCTCAGTTTAACTTGGCAGCGTTGAGAAAGGTATTTAATGTACCAATCTACTTGAAAAACAGCTTTACTTCTTTTTGTTTGGATTTAAATCTAAGTAAATAGATAGAAATTTGTAAAAAAAATTGCATACATTGTAGCAATTAGATTATTTTTACGTTGTAGAAATGTAATTATTTTTTAGACAAAGTTAATTAATACAGTCAATAGCGCAACGTTATGAAATTCCAGTTTGGCTGAAAACAGATTTTCGACGCCAACTTTTGTCATTGTTGTAATAAAAATATAATTACACAACAATGCAGATATATCGAAGCTGGCGCCCAAAACTAGTTTAACGTTTTTAATTAATATATTTTTAATTAATTGCAATATTGGAATATAAATGGTCAAAACATGCATTGTCATCCAAACTAAACGTGTATACAAAATTTCAGCTCAATGTGGTGAAGATATCAGCTTCAAAATTGAGTTGCAAGATTCCACCCGAACAAATTACATACATACATACAGTGTAAGTGAAATAAAAGCTTGTAATAATAATAAATATCAAATAACTGTGCTTAACTAAAACTACCAGCGGCTCAAATGTAGTATAGGGGAAGGGGCTTTCAATTTGGCGATTTTTCTTTGGATTTGACGATTTTTATATAGATATTATGGTGAGATAACGAATTCATTCTGGCTTACGGTCACCTATCGCTGAAGTAGATTCGCAATCGATTTTAGTCGCCAAAAAACATCGACATCACCAAGGGCCCCCCTATACTACACTTTAACATCCTAGTCATTTTAATAAATAAGCAGAAATGTAATAAAAGTGTAGAACGTAATGGTGCTTACTTATTATCGCAACCTATTGGCGATATTATTAAAACGAAACATATAATTACTAATTCAGAGCATACGACACAGGCAAAATTGGGGTTGCCAACTTGACGAGTTACCTTGAATGTTGGTGATTGATGCGCGATAATACGTTGTTGTTGTTGTGGCTAATCCTCAGTCTGTCTGACGGAGTCAGACAAGACCCAAAATACCATTGACCCTTAAGAAGTCCAATATACCAGGAGGGGAGAGGAAAAAAGGTCCTCCCTCGAAAGTCCCAAGCAGTCCAAGATGTGATCTGGAGAGGCTTGCTGAGTCTTGCACTTGGTGCAAAGAGCAATTTGAAAAATAATTGTTAATTT
This sequence comes from Trichonephila clavata, assembly GCA_019973975.1. NCBI lineage: Eukaryota > Metazoa > Arthropoda > Arachnida > Araneae > Nephilidae > Trichonephila > Trichonephila clavata. The sequence continues at coordinate 13,336 of BMAO01004971.1, forward strand.
TTAAGATGAATTTCTTGAGTTTATGTTTAGGCATTTATAATTTGCTATTTTGTATTTTATGTTAAAAAAACTATATTTGTTTTTTGAATATTTTTATAATTTTAAATATTATTTTATTGTTACCATTTAAAATTATATTTGTTAAAATTTAAAATAATACTTGAATATTTACGTACTATCGCAACAATAGCCAACTCTATTACAACTGGCCAAGTTGACAACCCCAATTTCCTATTTCGTACTCGACGAATTGGCAACCAAGTGCTTTGTTTCATATAATGTCACTAATAGAATGCGATAATACTTAAATACCTAATACTGGTAAATCTGGAAGCAATTTCTTTGTAACTTAAGAGATCTCAAGGGTGTTAACCTTAAGATTTTTCGAATTTTCGAAAAAATTATATGTTGTTCTTTATTTTCTTCTGAACATTTTGATACTGACCACGTGACAATACTCCAAACACTTCGAAAGTTATTCAAAAAATTCAAAACAGCAATTTAGTAGTATCAGCTTTTAAATGAATACATGCTACGCCCACTTATTCTTAATTTCTGCATACGATTCATTTTTCTGTTTTTAATAAGCCTCATGAAATATTTTAAACGCTTGGGTGAATCAGAAGGAAGCTTGCAACTCAAAACATTCTCTTTCACATTAAAAAATATTATTTTTCATTCTATTTATATAAAAATACTACAGTGTAATAAGGATACATTTAACTTCATAAATCAACTTATTGCTAGTAATTAGACTTATTATACTAGAAAATATCATGCTTGACATAAAACTTAATGAATATTTCTTACATAATTTTTTCTCATTATCATGTGCTTATTATTTTCAAAATTATGATTATATTTTATACATTTTATACTTTTCTGAAATCTCATCCTTTACAAAAAATATGTAAAAGAATCAAATTATTTAATTTTAACCTCAAAGAATTATACCTATTCGAAAATTAAATATATTTTTTACACCCCTGAGACTCCTTAAGCGATAAAGGACCAAGCATCTAATAATTTTCGGCATTTGCGTACTATCGCAACCATATTGGCGACATTCAATAAAAACGTACGAATTCTAAAAATAGAATACGCTGACCAAATATGAAGCGAGTAGTCAAAAAATGCTATGTGAAAAATAATAAGTAATAATAAAATATTTAATGCAAAAAATAGCTAATTTTGGAACTAACTTATTATCGCAACAATCACCAACTCTATTAATGACTCGCCATGTTGGCAACCGCGATTTCCTATGTGTCGTACGCTCTAAGTAGGCAAATGTGTGTTTCGTTTCATATAATGTCGCCAATAGGTTGCTATAGTACGCAGGTACACTAATTTTTATTATTTAATTTATTTTATTATTATTAATGTTATAAATACTTTCCCGTTTTACCAGCGCAAGCAATAAAGTTGCCAAAAATGATACAACCGTCGCTAAACGGAGTATTTCCGCTGGTAACCTTTTACCGACACATTTTGAAAACAAGTTGTGATCTTTTCTTATCAGTAACGCTTTTTTTTATAATACATAAAAAATGAATGAAAAAACCAATCAGAACTAATATTTATTAATATTTTTTATGAATATATATTGTGTGTTGTCTCCAAAACGCCAACTTGGCCAGAAATTGAACCGATAAAACTGTTTATATTACATAATTAATTTAATATAAAAGCATGAATATTATAAGTATTATAATAGCAATAATAATAGTATACTAATTATGTATAATTACATTATAATTTTAATATTAAATTTTATTATTTAAGAGTTTGGTAAATCCCAGATTTGCATTTTATTATTCGAGTTTGCCATTTTAACGAACAATTAGGCTTAAAATGGCGGCAAGCGGAGAACATGCAATGAAGCACAGTGCGGCACGTATGAAATCAGCGTTGCCAATTCATTGACATTTTGAAATGTGCATGGTTGCGGCAGTATGTAAGCTATTGGAGCTTTCAAACTACAGTAAATTCAAATTACAAAATTATAAGTATCAAACGCTATCGGTCTATGTAAAGGTTACTTATCAAAATGGTAAGAGATGCTATCGAATGTTCTGGATTTCAATTTACACGTCTTGTTTTTTTTTCCATCACACTGGAGTTTAGTTCAATTATGATAAGTAAAAGTTTATGTTGTAAATTAGAGATAAAAAGTCAATAATCGTGTTGTACCAGACTGACAAATAAAGTTATCTCAAATTAAATTAAAGTCAAATAATATTTTATGAAGTAAAAACGGAATTAATAATAAGCACAAAAATACAAAAAAGAGGGTGTGTCTGTGTTATGGACACGGTCGTGTGTTGTACGTGAATACGTTTTGTAACGGGTAATATTTTTATATAAAATATTGTTATTTATGTATGTCATAATCATGTTTTAACAGCAAGAAGTCCTCCGGGTTTTCATGTTTTATTTATGATGGCAACTATTTCCTTTCAACGGGTTCAGGAAAGGAATCAGTAAGCAAATAATTATTGTGCTATAAAATAACTTTATTATCTATAGGTCTGTGACACGAAAAGTACGACACAAATGGCAAACACACTACATCGAGATTTCTCTGGTAAATGTTAGAGCAATACAGGCATTACGAGTGTTTCAAAAGTCGCGCACATCCACAGGGCAACCTTTGTTGCTTAAAAACCTAAAGGGGTGGGGTTGAGATTTTTGTCACTAGATAGCAGCAGGGGCCCCATCATAAAAAGTTTTGAACATAGCTTGGATCAGTTTCAAAACACTTGTCAGTTGTAGCCAGTTGAGCATAACGGGATGTTATGATGTTTTTCCAAGAGCAAAGAATAGCTATCGTGGAATTTTATTTTGCTACAAAATTTCATTGCCGTGTGATAAATGCATTTCAGCATCCTGGGAAACACTTCAAATGAATCAACGATAACGTGTTTAGTGCGTGACATAGGATCGGTTGCGGACAGGAAGCGATCGGGTAGAGCGTCCGTAGTAAAAACAAAAGTGGCTGGTGTGGAGACCGCTTTACAAAGAAGTCCAATGAAAAGTATTCGAAAATTCGCTGTGCAGCTAGGAATGTCACATTCATCAGCATGGAGAACAACACGTGAATTAAGCTTTCGACCGCATAAAATGCATGCTGTCCATAAAATGAAGCCTCCCGATTTTGAGAAAAGGTTGCATTATGGCATCTGTAAATAGGATAACGTTGAATGGATTTGTGAACTATCAAAACAACCGATGTTGGTCCACCACAAATGCGCATATTATACGGTAACGGCCCATACATGATGAAACACTTGGTGTGGGGCGTGCTGTGTCGCGCCGTCGAATTATAGGACCACTTTTCATCAGTAGCACTGTCGATTCGACCATTTACATAAACATCATTACGGAATTCATATCCTCGCTGAACACTGATGAACGATACGCCTGGTTGCAGCAAAAAGGCACAACGTGTCCTACGTCATGGGAAAGCATGGAAGTTTTAATTGAATCTTTGATGATCATTTTCAAAAGATTCTGGACACCACGTTTACTGGATTTGTCAATTACGGATTTTTTTCCTTAGTGAATATCTGAAAAATGTCGTCTTCAGGAATAATCCCCAAACGCTTGATGAACTTAAGAGTAACATTCTTCATCCAATATCGAACATTAATTTTCACACACTTCGTAAGGTATCGACTAATCTGGTAAAAAGAGCTCGATTGTGTGTCCAGGAAAACGGGAATCATTTTGAACATTGACTGTGATTTGATCATTTCTGACACATGACAATAAAGATAATTGTTCAGCCTTTGTTTGTCCTTTATTCTGTTTGTTAACATAGTTAATCTGTCTTTAAAATTCAACCACAAATGTAGATATGCGCGACTTTTGAAACACACGGTACCTAACGCTGTTGGAGAATTTTCAATGTAAGATAAACTGAACCCTCTGAGCATACATCTGGGCAATGAACGGTCTTGTAAGACATTAATATAAAAGTATCCGACTATCATAATTGGTGTAGTAAGATCAGGATCGTTTTCGGATAGGTATAATTTTAGCGATGTTTTTGGAATATCTTAATTGCGATCGTAACATAAAGAGTTTAATTTCTGCTAACGCTGTGCCCGGATGGATGTATACACACCCGAGTATGAATTTGAGGATGTCATTGACCTTTATGTTTACTAGACAGACATCACAAGTCTTTGCGTCTTTCATTCTCAAATTAATTTCCGAAATGTCATTGTTAACTCTATTACAATCAGTGAAGCTATTGATGTTGCGATACATGGCGACACTGTCAGCTTTGCGACTTGATGATGATGATACTGCCACCGATGATGTAGTTTTAATTTGTCTGCACTTAGCAGTATTACAATATGATCTCAGACCAAAACCAGGCTTATTCACTGGCATGGAATTTTCCATCCAAATCTCTGTGATGGACAGATAATCAGATCGGTTCATGATGGAATCAGTAGAGATGTCTTCTGAGTGCGCGACTAAGCTTTGTGAATTAATGGCGGTGATAAGTATAAGACAACGCTGATCAGAAACACTATCACAAAACTTTTTTTTACTTTGGTGACTAGTATCGGCAAAGCATATTGGTTATCTCTAACATTCATCTCGTACCTCTCTAACTGTAGGAGCGCTTGACCAAATCCGTAATAAAAAGTGAAATCGTTTCGGGTATTGGTCATATGAAGTTCATCTAACGATGTGACGTGACTCAAAGCCACATAAACTAGTTGGTTTTGCTTCAATTTATCATACTGGTACACGATTTGAACGAACGTGCCTCCCTGTGATTAATGGATCGTGATGGCACATGCTAGCGTGATGGTAATACATCAAAGGAAACGATAGTTTTTCGGCATACACGTCGTAAATAATGTTCAGCGCTGTTGAATGCTAACCCGGAGCGATGTCAAGACAATGTTTTTCATTCCAAAGCCTTGAAAGCAGAACCTCCGACTCCAATGCACTTCTGTCTCACTGTAGATACTCGATCGGATCACCACCGATGGCGTTGCCTGTTACTGTTATTGTGTTAGTATGAAATTGTATATTGTGTTAGTATGAAATGAATCCTAGTGTACTGTAATCTTGTAATACTTATACAATGGATGACCAAGTAAGAATTGAGGCCAAGCTATTACCACTAACTTTTTGACCATGCTGCTCAGATACGTAGATTTATGTATCATGTTTTTTTATGTTAACATTGAACTCCTGATCATCATCCAATTGACGCGGTAGCTGTAGCACCATTGTTTCCACATACACGGATACATTAATGACTTGTCCGATGATATCATAGCTGCCTTCGTAACGCAACCGACGTATCAGCATGAATGTGTGGCAATCGCGGTGATGCTAGACGTGTACTAATCGGATCTAATGCGGGCAACCCATGTTGCTTAGGTGGATACACAAATCCGTTAGAACGTTACAACGAGGGCCCTTTGTCTGAGTCTAGTGAGTTTTTACACGTAACGCACATAATTTAAAGTCAGCCACTAGTTCTTCAGGGAAAATATTATTAAGCAGCGGTAAGTGTTTTTCTTTTGTTGGCTTCAATGAGCGCAGAAACCATAGACGATCACACACATCACACTTATGTCCGAATGGATTGCTGACAAACGTAGTAGTGAAAAGTGCACTAGCTGCTGCCTAATATGTCTTTATAAAAGACGATCGTATACAATCGATGCCTACACAGTCCGGTGTCAATATAGAAGCAATTTCATCATCCACTTGCATAATTTCTACTGCCCCAGCTTCAGATGTTGCTGGCACCATCGTTGATCCGCTCTCCCACATTTATTTTTTTTACGTTCTCGGCACTGCTTAGTTCGGTGTTATGGTATTTTTGTGGTACCATTCGATTGCTCCTGACAAGCTCTTTCCAACCGTATACGATTTCTGTATTTAGACTTGACTTTTTGACAGGCATAAGCCGAAATTATATATTTTTGATAATACTTTTTTTATTTTAACACCCTATTATATTCACTGTCTCTATTTTGCACTAATGTTTTATATACAATCGATAGATTTTGCTGAGAGCTCACGATTGAGACTAAAACGTACGTCATAGTTTCTCCGAGTCAAAAGTTACACATAATGGAAATCTCGATACGCAGCAAGATTATCTCAAAATGTGATGACGCTCTCACGCAATGAGTCACAGTCCTTACTTAGTGTAATAAATTATTTGATCCTACAGCTATCCAGTGGTGTAATTGAATTTTGATGGAATGATAGATATGTAGCTGCAATACCAAACTGCATCACCCGGTTTTGTTATGATTCGTTTTTTTTAATTGCCTCCCACTATGGAAGCAAATTTAAAGACGTATTCACGTCAAAACTACAAACATAAATCCAATCTTGCCCATTAATTTAAAATTTAAAAAAAACTGTTTTGATGATTTTCTAGCATGTTGCTCAGTTTACATATTGGCCATTATGACCTGCAATTTGACTTGAATGTTGCCAAGCACAAAACTCGCGACTTAGTTAACCATTCGGTAGTTGCAGTCCTGATGATGACTGACGAAAGGATTCATTTAGTAAATTAACAACTATCAATTAAGTTATGCAATCTCTGATTTGATTGTTATTAAAATTGCATTTTGAAGCTACGCGAAGTCTAATTGCGATGTACCTCGTAATTTTATACCTCAGTAAAGGGACGAGACAGGGGTACACCTGATATCTCTAACATCATATCTCCAAAGTTCCATATCACTCCGACGGGAATACATTCGGCCTAGACAGATTTAATGTGCATCAGTTCCTGTACACCAAGGGTGTCAAACTCAAATGTAAACTGGGGGGCCAGACAAATAATATTTAACTTTAGGTGGACCACAAAAAAAAATAATTTTCGCAAGAGCATAAGTTTATTTCGAATAATACATTATAATAAACATGAGTAAAAAAATACAAGAAAAAATTAATGTTCACATCCTGACACTTGAAATCTCTTTTCTGCTACTATTCTTCCTATTTGTTAAATTTTGATATTTTATTATATACTAGCTGTTACCCGCCTCTTCGCTGGGTATTTCATGATGTTTTATAAATTTTTACTGCTTATATATATGTATAAATTATTGATATCTAAGTCCTAGCATTAAGAATTCGATTGAATTGAAAAATATACTTATACCTGTAACTGTCACCTGTTGATAAAAAAAAAGGGCAGAACTCATATAATTTGTATTTTCTAAAAATCTCTAAAATTGAAGCATAGAATGATGTTTGCTCTTTCGTAACTCAAAAACCAAGTGGATTCCCGCAAAACCAATTTTCGGTGGATCTCTACTCCGTAAATTGAACATGCAAACCAAATTTCAAGTCTAAATCTAACAGAAAAAAGCAAAAGTTTTACTATAAATATACCCGTAATCCCGTTGAGAGCCGTTTTCCAAAATTACCGCTCTTAGCGGATTTCAATTCAACAAAAGAAAAATGCAAACCAAATTTCATTATTATAGTCCTTGTAGCTCGAAAAAAGTAATTTTTTTAATAAGTCCCAGTAACCCCCTGCAACCCCGCAGAACTTGATTTGCTTAAAATTTATTCTTAGTGGATCCCTATTCAACAAAAGAAACATGCTTAACAAATTTCAAGTATATGGGTCTAACAATTAAAAACAGGAATTTGTTTCTGTAACTCCTCTTGACCACTCGCAAATATCTTTAGGGGTCAATTTTCATTTTACTCTTTGTTAGAGGAACTCTATTTCATGAAAGGAACATGCCTACCAATTTTCAAGCAGGATGATCAAGTAGTTTAAAAATGGAAATATTTATCGATTACGCCTCTTAATCTCCCGAAATTAAACTTGGTAGTTGATATTCGCGAAACCCATTTTGTAGCGCTTCTCTACTTTACGAAAGGAATCTGCTTATCAAATTTCAAGACTGTACGTCTAACAGTTTAAAAATGGGGATAATTGTCTATAACGCCAATTGAGCCTCCGCAACGCCATTTCTGGGTCTGTTTTCACAAAACCCATTTTGTAGGGGAATTGCACTCTATGAAAGGAATCTGCTTAGCAAAATTTGAAGACTGTGCGTCCAATTAATTAAAAATGCAAAAAAATTATCAATAACGCCCCTTGAACCCCCGCAACACCACCTAGGGGTTGATTTTCACAAAACACATTTTGCAGTGTATTTCTATCCTATGAGAGGAATCTGCTAACCAAATTTCAAGACTGTGAGTCTAATAGTTTAAAAAAAAGAAATAATTATTTATATCTGCAACATCCCTTCGAGGTCAATTTTCTCCAAACCCGTTTTGTAGCGGATATTTACTCCATGAAAGAAACATTCCTACCAATTTTCAAGCAGGTAGGTCAAATAGTTTAAAAACGAAAATATTTATCTCTTACGCCACTTATTCCCCTGCAACGTCAATTAGAGGTCTGTTTTCACAAAACCTTCTTATAGGTAATATCTACTCTATGAAAGAAATCTCTTTATCAAATATAAAGACTGTGCGTCTAATAGTTTAAAAATGGAAATAATTATCTATAACGCCCCTTAAGTCCCTCAACGCCACTTGGGAGCAATTTTCACGAAACCATTTTTAGCGTATCTCTACCCTATGAGAGGAATCTGCTTACTAAGTTTCAAGACTGTACGTCTAATAACTTAAAAAATAGGAATTTATAACGCCCCTTAAACCCCCCGCAACACCCTTGGGGGTCAATTTTCCCAAAACCCATTTTGTAGCGGATATTTACTCCATGAAAGAAACATTCCTACCAATTTCAAGCAGGTAGGTCAAATAGTTTAAAAACGAAAATATTTATCTCTTACGCCACTTATTCCCCTGCAACGCCACTTATGGGTCTGTTTTCACAAAACCTTCTTATAGTTGATATCTACTCTATGAAAGAAATCTCTTTATCAAATATAAATACTGTGCGTCTAATAGTTTAAAAATGGAAATAATTATCTATAACGCCCCTTAAGTCCCTTCAACGCCACTTGGCAGCAATTTTCACGAAACCCATTTTTAGCGTATCTCTACCTTATGAGAGGAATCTGCTTACTAAGTTTCAAGACTGTACGTCTAATAACTTAAAAATAGGAATTTATAACGCCCCTTAAACCCCCCGCCCCCGCAACACCCCTTGGGGGTCAATTTTCCCAAAACCCATTTTGTAGCAGATATTTACTCCAGGAAAGAAACTTACCTACCAATTTTCAAGCAGGTAGGTGAAGTAGTTTAAAAACAGATATATTTATCTATTACGCCCCTTAATCCCCCGCAACGCCACTTAGAAGTCTGTTTTCAGAAAACCCGTTTTGTAACTGATCATTATTCTACGAAAGGAATCTATATATCAAATTTAAAGACAGTGCGTCAAATAGTTTAAAAATGGAAATAATTATCTATAACGCCCCTAAGCCCCTGCAATGCCACTTGGGGGTCGATTTTCAGCAAACTCATTTTGTAGCGGATCTCTACTCTCTGAAAGGAATCCGCTTACCCAATTTCAAGATTGTACATCAAGTAGTTTAAACATGGAAACAATTATATTAAAGCCCTTAACCCCCCGTAACGCCCCTTGCGTTTCGAATTTCGGAAAATCCTTTCTTAGCTGATGTCTACTCTATCAAAGGAACATGTCTACCAAATTTCAAGTCTGTAGGTTGAATAGTTCCAGAGATTTCGTGATTAGTCAGTCAGTCAGTCAGTCAGTGAGTGAGTCGCTTTTCTCCTTTATATATATAGATATTGTGC
>BMAO01004972.1:0-27582 GCA_019973975.1 Trichonephila clavata
ATGGAATCCCTGCCCACACCATAATGCTTCCGCCTTGGAATGCGTGATGTTTGGTGATGTTTTGGGGCTGATTGCGTGTTCCTTGTTTACCCATATCCTAATAAGTTTGTCATCTGGCTCCAGAGCCAATCTTGACTCATCAGTAAACATGACATTTCCCCAGTCAGACACAATCCAATTGCCATATTCCCAGCACCACTTTAATCGTGACCCTCTTGATTGGATGGATAGAGGAACACAAACTCGAGGTACCCGGGCATACAGTAGATTCATATGTAATCTTGGGCGTACAGTAGCTGCAGATATAGCCTTACCAATGGACGCTGTAACCATAGATGTCACGCGTGGGGAGGTCGCTTTGCGATTCCGCTTGGCTACAATAGCAATACATCGATCTTCCGTGTTGGTTGTAACCCTTGGGCGACCACCTACGGGCCTTCGGACAACTGTCTGTGTGGTTTGGAATTGTTTCCATAAACGTGAAATTACAGAATGTTGAACTCCGAAGAAAATAGCAACATCTGTGATCGACTTTCCTACTTCAATGCGCCCCACAGCACGCCAGCACTCAGAATCTTTCATTTGTTTTCTGAAATTCATAGAAACACGTATTTCTTGAAAACAAATTGTAAGAAAGTTTTAAACACCTTCTATCAGCACTTACAATGAACTTCTGTAACCCTTCATAAAGCTGGCTTCTTATAAGACTGCCCTTTTTGCGTATTTCTTGACATGAAGCACGATGGCTGTACTTAACATATTTGCATAGTCCATCACTCTAAAATGCACCACTTAATCGATTGCTTCGAATACATTTCTCTCGTGCTTAACTTTTGGAAGTGAGTGTATTTGCATCAGCTGGGCATTGGGATTGATTTCTTTTATTTCATTCAGAGCTTTGCTTCTTGCAAAAAAAAATTTTTTCAGTATCACTTGCAAAGGAGGTCGTACCCTCTGTCACCTATTGGCAGGCCAACTTTCATCCCACAAATTATACTACTGTTCATTGCACAAATTGCAAAACTGTATTTCACATGTATTATGTAGTTTTTTTTTTTTTTTTTTGCAACTTTCGTTCTTGGTGATCCTTTTCAATTGAATTCAACACTAAAGCTGCATCGCCCAACACTTCATTAATAAAATCATTGGGTTTTGATAAATCTGCAGCTCTTTCAACTTCCTGGAAAGTTGAGTTTTTAGTTCCATTGATTGTTGTGTTCCATTTGTGTGGTCCATTGTCTTGGTAGGAAGCAACGCCTTTATTCTCATGCGTAATTCTAGTTCTAGGCAATCGCTGCGATATTTTTATAAAAGAGCCTGCAATAATATACTATAAAAACCTTATTGGTGACATTATATAAAACAAAGCACATGATTAAAAATTAAGTGCGTAAGACACATACGAATTCTGGTTTGCCAACTTGGTGACATATTTGTACGTTGGCAGTTTGCATTAGTACGTAATAAATTTATTACAGCATCAAGAAAAAACTTCTTTTTTATAGAAATAGATGTATTATTTGTTCAGTAACTTGTTAATTTATTTTGGAAAAAAATTAACATTCTATTTTTTGGTTTTGTTTTTGGTTTACTTCAAAAATATAAAAATCTCATTAACAACCACAAATATAATGCCTAATTTTTTCTGTCTTCCTTAGGTATTTTAAAATTAATTTTAGAGCATAATTGTAAAATTATTTAGATATGTGGAAAAAATCTAACAAAAAAATCATCTTTTAAAAAAAAATCTGCGATTCGAATGAAATAAAGTAAGAATAAAATATTCATTGAGTCAAAGAATAAATTAATTTTATTCTAAAAATAATTGTGTATTTTTTTTCTACGTATTCCACTTCAGAAAACTAGAGAAAAAAATACTGTTCTTTCAAATTTTAAAAGGAGGACGAATAAAATATTCCAGCTAATTAATTTGTTCAGGGTAGGATTTCATGACGTGAAAGGGGGATTAACTTTAAATATCAATTACAGCATAATTACTTTGTACTTCACACATTGTCGTTTCTAGTGTGAGAATAATTTCTGTTTTTTTAAAATATATCTTAAGAAAAAAATTAAATATCGCTACAGACTGATGTGACTTTATTAGATTAATACACTTTGTTTTAAGAGAAAAACAATTTTTGCGACAATGTAACTTAATTTCAAGTCCTGCAGCAATAAAAAAAATCAAAAATAAGTTTTAGAACATACACACACATATACTCCAAGTTAATGATGTTTTATGTAGATGACATACATTAAAAATAATATTTTAAGCGAGGATTAAACAATGCTCTTCTATATACATTTAACTCATTTTTTACACGTACTTTTTCACACGATTTTTAGTTAACATGGTGTGCGAGTTTAGATATTTGTTCCACGAATTTTTTGTTCTGGCACGAAATTCCCCAAAATTTGGATATTCGTGCTTTCTATATGAGGACGGTTTGATCATATTTTTGACAGCTTAGGATAATAAAGAAGTTGATAATGACGATGTTTGATAGTGAATTTCAGTTATTAACAGCTGATTTAATTTGCGAAGGCTTGAGATTTGCTACAAGTAGGAAACAACATTTTCTTCCTCAAGACCTTTACATGGATTGCGCATTCAAATTTAGGAAATTCTGTAGCAGAATATCAAGAATTATAAAGCATCTTGTTAAACAAAAAAAAAACATCCATTAATAACAGATTTGTTAAAACAAAAAAACAAAAAAACACAGGCATTTAATAATTTCATTTTAATAAACAGATAGTCACATTTGCTGATAGTAGCATTTTTGTTCCAGTTCGCAATAAACGTGTTTGTTATTTAGTATTTTTATGCTTAGTTTCAATTATAATTTCTATGTGATGTATGTACTGAATTTTTCACTGCAAGCTGACTTTAACTTTGTTTTGTAATGAAAATGAACTATTTTTGTTTTATAAATAAGTAACATGAACTTTATTATTATTTTTACACGTTTTTTTTTTTGTTAGAATATGTAGATATATTTTCATTAAGAGGACATTGTACAATTTGAGCAAAAAATTTTAAAATTTAAAGATTTTCAAAAATTTTTGTTGCATCCTATGTGTGTATACTATGTAAAACATATGTCGTGCTCAAAATTTCATAAAAAGCTAGGCATTTAATTTTTAATTAAAAAACTTCAAATTTGTGAAGTGATTTTAAAATGCTACTCCTCCTACAAAAATTTACGTGCACGTATGAAATTTGATTTACAAGAAACTCAAACTATACATAATAAAAGTTGGTATGGGTTTTGCGACAACATGGTTGGTATTGGTACAATACTTCTTTTTGTGAATGCGTATTGAAAATTCCTAAAAAATGTGCAAATTCTGAGTTCAATTATTTTTTTTAAAAAATAAGTATCGCTTTGATTCAAAAATACATACCAAATTTTGTTACATGCTCTATTAGCAACAGGTAAAAAATTCAAAGCATTTGGCACAATAGAAAAAAAAGCTTTAGCATTTTAAATGAAGACAAACTAGTTATTTTATCTTTCCGAGGTAAACAAGTTTAAAGTTTTGATTTGACATTGAGATGTGAATAAAAACAAACGCAAACGCTATCATAATTCTGTGGTTTTTTTTTAGTTTAAAGTTTTCAAATTTTGTCAGGTTATAGAAAAGTTTATAAAGAATAATTTAAGCTACAGAAATTAAATTTGATTTTTTGACCGATTTTTGTCAATTGAATCGTATTGTGTAAACACGATTTTTCAAAATTGGGGAATACCTACCCAAATTTACCATATGTCGCTTTTTATTCATAAGATTTTCTTGCATGGCTTTATGAGGAAAGTATCTACCGTGTAAAAAAAAGTGGTGGGTGTACTTTAAATCTGTTATAGAAGTGCAGTATAAAACTGCCTTTTCTGATTTTCTTACGCTTTAATAATACATTAGGTAGGGAAACTTTTTAAAAAAAGTCTTAGAACTGTTTTCCTCCATTTCTCTTATCCTGAGTTTGAATGTGCAAAAGAAACAGTTATATTTTTTATCGTTTTCTTTATGATTATCATTAATAGTTTCTTCTTTTAGTAAAAAAAATGAATACAATAATGTTTCAGTTGAAGATAAGTAAACTTTTAAACGAAACGCATTTTTAAAAAAATTCCTTTCTAAACCTATAGAAAATACTTCTTTTCCATTTCTGAAGAAAAAAAATTAAGAAACTTTGACTAACTTCAGTGAATAAAAGAAAATACAACTTTTGAAAGAAAACTGATAGATAATCTGAATCTGTATGCTGCTATTCATTTTATTCTTTCGTTTTTGGATACTTATAGTAACATTGAACTTTTTAATAATAGAAACTGCTTATAGCTACCTTTTTGAAAGTAACAATAAAGCTTCTGAAAAATCATAGTACGTACTATCTGTTGGAAACACAGGGGGACACAAAAGATAAACATACCTATTTCATATTTTTTAGAGTAATTCATTTAGCAAAGGCTATTGTGTTGTAAATGTTTGCATCAAAATGGTTTTATCTTTTTATAGTTTGTTTAAAAAAACCATACTTTCCAGAATGATAATCATATTTTTGCTAAAGTACGAATATGTTCAGCAACCAATTGCAAAATATAGATATTCTTCAATTTCTTAAAATAACTTAGCTTAATTAACTCAAGGAAAACCAAATGTAATTTCTCACTGATCAGCTTCTTTGAGAATAAGACAACGTAATCAACTTCATTTAGCATAACAACTTCGATAATTTAGAAATAGGATATAAAAAAATCTTCATCACTTTCTGCATCAATTGCAATGCTAATTTTTACTTTGTGACATGCTATCAAAGTTTTTATTTATTGAATTGGAAAATACGGGCACATTTAAGTGAATACTCATATTACACGTAAGGGCTTACAGTAGGTGCATTCGCAATGCAGCATTATCAATGATCAAGTGTCAGGGCAACTGTGTGGTTTATTTGTGTTATGCTGTTGAAATAGAAGTGCACATTGATCGTTTATGAAGTAAGTACAACAAACTGATAAGTCAAATTGGAGTTGTTATATTTAGTTATATGCCGGCTGGGTGGCATGGTTGGTTTGTCACTGGCCTTCTACACCCAAGGTTGCGGGTTCGACCCCGGCCCAAGTCGGTGGATTTTCTTGATGCGGAAAATCGACAGCGACCATACGGCAAGTGAAAGATCCCTAGAGTGTCTGTTTAGCCAGGACGCTCTCGGCAAAATTTAATCCTACTACGAAGTTCGCATCGTCAAGAGCTCAGGGGTGCCTCCCTCTGTGGAGGAAACTGGGCGTCAAAATTGCTTTCTGTAATCGGTATCGCCTATATGGTGCAGCGCTAAAAAGTAGTACCAGCTCCTGGGGAATGTACTAGGTCTGCAAATGTTTAAAATACCAATGCGCAGTCCCATTGGAAAAAAATATTTAGTTATATTACTTAAGCTTTAACAAGCAAATTTAATTTATTTTACAAGAAACTTATAAATGGATGTGTGTGTGTGTGTGTGTGTGTGTGTGTGTGTGTGGTGTGTGTGTGTGTGTGTGTGTGTGTGTGTGTGTAACCTTATGTGAGTGTCAAATGTTGGCGGTAGCGTGAGGTTTCGTTCTTTTTCTATCAACAGCGGTAATGCCAAATATTGAACAAAGTCACTACAGCAAATATGGGAAGTAAGATTAAGGCTTATATGGGCAACACCGAAATTTTATGAAATAGTGGTTCCACACTCCCGAACCATCTTCTCGTCCAACTTGTCATTTAATTTCATTTTCCTTCCATAAACCATTTAATAACGTAGGCCAAGTTTCAGCAGCACGTGGCTCATCTATTGTCGCTACTGTATTCACGCAGTCAGCAGCATAATTTTTGGAGGAAATGAGTCCAATTGCAACATTGAAAACAACGGAAAACGTATGAACTTTGCTAGAGAGCTGACAAATGTGCAAAAGGTCTGAATTCTACGAAGAATAGAGGGCTCTGCGGAGTACATAGAGAAAGTGTAGGGGCAAAACATAGAACAACAGCAAGTGGCATCAAACACAATACACCATGCATTAGTCCTATTTGTGTTGTTAATTATTATCATAAAAATCAAGGACATGAAGAGGGGAGCAATATTGTTGCTCTTGTTTATCCTGTTTTCATGAGAAATGTGTCGAGTTAGAGGGTGACTCCTATTGTAATGAGTGTAGCTAATGACGCAAGTGCAAGTTTTTCTGGTGCACTTTTTTCAATTACAAAGTTTTAATTTAACTTGGCATAATTTTCCAAACATGTAATTTGTGTAAAAACGTAATTCTCTTTGGATACGTTAATGTAGAGAGGTCTTATTTTTTCAAATACCACCTACATATATTTCCAGCAATTGGGCCCATATTTCCTAAAGTATTAGTCAAATATTTGGCATAGCAGAGCTTGATTCAGAGCTTCTTTATACACATAACAACAAGGGTTAGAAAAATCTGTTCATATACCATTAATTAATTGAAATATTTTATTTTCGGAAACAAAGGAAGTGTTTTAATATAGTATATTTTCAATTAAGTGTTTTGGTGCCCGTATTTTACAAGTTTTCTCTCTGTGTGTGTGTGTGTGTAATTCACATACAATTAATCGTTATGTACTCAAAGTCATTACTAGAGCCAACCCATTATAGGCAACAAACTTCAGAAGAGGGTCAGTTCGAAGTAAATTGATTGAAATGTATTTGGTTAGATGTTAACCAAACTAGCATATAAGAAGACTTGAATTACCTTCCCCGCACTGTTTACCTACACTAGGGCTTTTGGCGACGGACCTCTCAATTTTGAACCATGGTCAAGTGACAAGGGTGACACCTGAGCTGGCACCTACCTCTCGCGGCAACGAGAGATCGTTAAGCCTCGACAGATTAACGTGTTCCAGCCCTTCTAAATGGCACGTCTTCAGGAATACAAGACTCCAACTGGTAAAACACCAGCTCGTACTATTCAATCAGTAAGAGTGTTCGTATGGAAATCTGAATAAAGTTATTTAAGTGCCATAGAAAAGATAAAAATTTAATTTTCATCACAATGTTGTAGGTAAATAATTGTTGCTTATTTTTACAATATTTTTTCATCTTCATATATTCTTATACAAAAATTGCTCCTTTTATTTTATATCAGCATATACAAGCATGCTCTGTAATATAGGTTGCGGCGGTGTCCACCAAAGACCCATTTCCCGTCGGGAACTAGTGACGTCTCGACGGTCAAGCAGTTTCTCGGGGGAAAGTATCCCAGGGTGGACACCCCGGTGCTGATGTCCTAAAGGAAGTCTACCTTTGACCTTCCTTGATCTAGACGACAGTATGTGCCTCACAGTTCTCACGCCAGCCGCCAGTTTCAAAGTACACAGCGCGAAGGTGGACTTTGGACCAATAGAAGAACGGTTTCACCGAATACGTCCAAACAGAAGTGACTACACATCACGTGTCACTTTCGTGGGCGGGACGTATTCCACCTTTAAAGATACTCTGGAATCCCAGGAGAGAAGGACACCAACAGAGAGTGACACCAACGCAGATATATGATCTAACTTCAAAAGTATTTCTAATTTCAGCCAGCACCTGCGCCCCAGCATTGTTCCAGCTCTCGTTTAACGCAGCCTTCATCAGGAGCAAATACCGGTGCACTCCACAGCACAACCTGTAACAGAACTATATCGCACCGGTATATCACAGCGGCTTAACCCCCGCGGCAATGTATTAAATTAAAGTTTTAAGTAATGTTTAGTTTATATCAACATATCTATCAACATACACAAGCATGCTCTGTAATACAGGTATTTAATTAAAGTTTTAAGTAATGTAATAATTTTTATTTAAAATAATAAAGCATATTATTTTATAATATTTCATAAAAATTTAAGTTTGTTACAAAGTAAATCAAACAATTAAAATTAAATATAATCTCTTTGAATATATTTATTTCTTAAACATAGCTTGAAAACTCTTTGACGCGATTAAATTTTGGTTCCCATATTGCACAATAGAATTTCGTATCCAGTCGCTGCATAAAACAAACAAGCTCTGAAAGTTCCAAAATAAATCATGAGAAAAAATGTTTTAAAACTACCCCATCAAATATTTTTTTCTGTTCCTCCAAGCAAACTCACTTTGTCAAAATCAAATAACCCACAATATATTTGCATCGTCGTGGGAACATATTGACATTTTATGTCACGAGTTTAAGAACTTGAATGACAGTCTTCTAAATTATTGCTGTCGCACAGAGGTTATCTGAAAAGTTGTTTTTAATTATCGCTGCAGAATGGTGAATAAATCTGTCACCCCTACGGTTGATGAACATTAAAAAAAATCCTCAGAATGGTTTAGTTTCTAAATATTTTGTTTAGCTAGGTGTTGAAACACTTTTAATAAAAATGTTGTGAAAAAGTGTTACGTAAACATTTCAGAATATGTAACAAATAAGGTTATTATCCCTGACAGTAATAGTTTAAGAATAAATTAATGAGTTTCAAGTTTTAAAGTTGTTGAGAATGAGATTTTTTTTATTTTTAAATGCTTTGCTGATTTGCTACATTGAATAACTTGCAAGCTTAAACTTTTCAGTGATTCATTTCAATAGATTAAAAATATTTAAATCCTACACCTACGTTTTCCAAACTCTTTGCATATACTTTATTCTCAAAGTTTCCAACCAATTGTTTTTAATAATGAATTTTTTTTTTAATATTATGTGCCCGCAAAATGTTCATTGGCTAACACAAAATTAACGAAATGCATATTTGGCTTATAACATTAAGTTGTACTTTGATTTAATTCGTTTTTAAATTTTTTGAATTTTTTATATTTGTAACATTTTTTTCAGAAAGTTAAGCAAACAATTCATTAAATTTGTAGCTACAAACCTTGTCTTATTTTGTTATTGAAGGAGCTATGGGGTTTTTCGACAATGGGCTCAATTCATAACGGTCACATGATGAAGATAAATTCGTGTTCTTCATTGAATTCAAAACAGACATCAAGTTAATTGTACTTGTTGTTCTATCTGTAAAACTTGGGTACAATTTCAAATTTTATAATTTGGTAAAATGTTCAAATGTTATAAAAAATCATTTTCTTCAAAAGATTTATTGAAAAAAAAAATATTTTTTATGCATGTAGTTTTAACTAAAATGCATATTGTTTACCCATGTGCATTATTGTTGTGGACAAATTTGTATTTTTAAGAGAAAGTTTTGGAAAATATCAAATTTTGACAACAACGAAGAGCTTGAACTGATTAGCAGGAAATACATGATTGCTTTTATCATGTGACTATGACGCCAAAGGAGATTTAAACTGATTGAATCAAAACAAGTGGATATCATTATCATGTGATTTTGACGTCACATGATTTGAGCCTATTGTTAACATAAGATTCAGTAAAAATGAAGTGGCAATTAAATATTACACGGGTCAAGTTTGTAGAGCCAAAAAATATGAAATAACAATAAGAGTACAAATTGAAATTCAAAAAATAGCATTTGCTCGATTCAAATGATATCAATCAAAAAGGCAGAGAGTAAAAAATATAAAAATATTTATAAACACTTAAATTGGGAATATAGCTTTTCTAAAGACATTGAATCAAAAATGGCACCATCGATCAAACGACTTTTTGAAACACATCATAAAATAATTTCGATGAAGAATTTTGAGAAAGAAAAGGAACTAATTTCTCAACGGTTAAAAGTAGGTTAAATACAAATGAATGTATTATGAAACTTTGTAAAATGTAAAATCAAAGTCATGAAAGCTAGTTCAAAAATATCTCAAATCAGGCTAAACGATCGCAGAATTGTCATGGTAAAGGATATAGTGCTTAAAGATGCTCAGTGCAGGGCAGTAGGGTCTGAGTTTGTCTAGGCATATGTTCTCTGCAGGGTTTAGTGGTAGAGAACAAGGGGTAAGAAGAGAGAGAGAGATCCCCGGAGAAAATCCGACGGTATTCTCTTATTAAATTCTGGTGAAACAAAGCCAAAACGTATTGTCACCAGCATAATATTCAAAAGCTGTGGTTATAAATGATAGACTTAAGACTGGCCCCTTCGCGTGGCGAATTTTGTAGGCCTTGATGTAACACGGTTGATCAAATGGATTTACAATCGACATAAAAACAATCATTTTCAGATGAAGAGTGGATACAAATAGTTAATATTTATGTTTATATATTCGCCAAATGAAAAGACATTACAAAATTTAAAGAATGTCACAAGAAATTGTCAGCGTTATTATAAATGTTTCCAAACGGGGCGGGACCAGCTTCAACCATTTGAAGTATATTTTTGAGTTTTACGACGTCTTTTGATTGGATGAAATTATCCGACGACATAATACGTAAGCATGAAAAAAATTATGCAGAGAACTGTTCCCAGTTATTATTTTATCAAATGCAATAATAAATAAAATATTGCTCACAAAAAATTAATATATTGCAAGTAAATAGAAAAGTTATTAATAATAACATTTTACAAAATTATTGACACTATTTCTGATCAACTTAGAAATGGCATTAATTGCTGTAACTATGGTTCAATTCATCTCAATGAAGTAAGTGATATAAAGTCATCTTCCAGACAAGTAATTATGGAAGATTATTCAAAAGGAATTGGAATTTAAAAATAACTTTTAAAAATAGCAAAGATATCAGAACAAAGATCTTTTAACGTTAACGAAATATTATTTATTAAAATAAAAATACTTAAAAAAATTTTTTTAAGGAAATATTTCTGGAAATGGAGATTAAAACCAGAAATATGCTTTGCTAAATAAGTTCAAAATGAAGTTCGTCATCTAATGATATGTTTTCATTGAGTTGTTCCCCATCAAGTGTCATAGAAAAATTTAACAATTAACAATTTCAAAGAAATATCGAAAAAAATAATATTATTAATCTTTTACATGCACGGGATATACGTAAAAGATAAAAAACAAAAAGGAAAAACGTTTAAATGTGAATTTCGAATGTGATAGTTTTTCACGTGTACTTAAGTACCTTGGCTAAATAGGGAAAAAATCTTTGGAAAAAATCAATGTATTCCAAATCATTGCATTGAAATGAATTAGTTCAAAAATTCCAGTTATGTTCAGAATGAAAAAAATGATTGGAATATAAATTAGATTTCTTTTAGAAAGATAGAGTTTGGAAAAATTCCAAATGGTAATTTTCCAAAAGTTATAACTTTTTTGGCAAATAAATTTATGTTGAACTGTGTTACTCGTTTTTGGCGATAGTTTGAAATCGCGCCAGTTAAGGCCTTAGCTTCAAGTGTTATATTATTTTTATAGTCCTAACCCTTCAAAAATTTATCACCATTTCGCAGAAAAACCATTAACGCAATGATATGAAATTAGCGAACTGTCTTTACATGAATCATAATTTTCAAAAAAGACCCATTGAAACTTCAACAATGAATTTAATTTTTTCTTTCATAAATGGAAGTTATAAAGTAAATTTTAATAATAAAAAAAAAAGATTCGAAAATTATTGAAAATTGTAATTACTTGAGATAAAGGATTTCGGTAATAATTGCAATAACTTGATAGAATTAGAAGCTTTAGGAATAAAGGCTGTAATATGCAGTGTAATCCTATCTGGATACAAAGGTTTACAGACATGTGAAAACCTATTGAAAAACTGGTGAGTTATGGAAAAGATTCAGAGTTTGAATTCCGTATTGAACAGCTATTATTAGTTATGTAGAAGAGTATATCAGATGTTTGTGCTTTAGTTAAATAAATAAATAAAAAATTAGCAATCGCTTTACTAGCACTTTCACGTTCACTTACTCTCGTGAAAGTACTTTTCGATATTTAAGTCAGAAGATAGGAATAGACTGTCCGAGGGTGACCCAATGATATAAAATACCATTAAATTTAAAAATTATATATTAAAATAATCTCCAAGTTACATAACAACCAAAATACTTATAGCATCACAATCGAATAGTTTTATTCAAATGTAGCAAAATATTAAAATAAAGAAGTAACGAAAACAAATAATTTAAAAAGACAAAGAGATACATTACAAAATAAAACAATTACGTAACAAAACCAGTACTGTGGAGATATAAAAACAAAGTAATAAAAAATTTACAAAATCAAATATATTCAAAATAATGTGTACGAAGCTTTACTTGAAACACACAAGCTGAAAGATGTCAGGAAGCCATTCCTTTTAAGAGCATGCAGTTTCACCTTCAGGCACATTTTCTTTGAATCTTAAGTTCAGAACAAAAAAACGATAAGATGTTCAACACTGCTTACTACCCCAACATAGCAGTCACAAATTTTGGATGGACACAGGTTAAATCATTTTAGGTACACCTTAAAATGTACAAAGACTGGTAAGGAATTGTGTAATTTCATAATTTGTAAAAAAAAATGATCTCAAGACTATATTTGCGAAATGGTTGGTAAAGATTTGTGCTGATTGCTGGTTGAGTATGCTGATTCCATGAGGGTTCCAAAGAGTGACACCATTTTCTTCAGTTTTTTTCTAGTAAAAATAATTTTGGCATGTATTAACTGATATTTCAATACCCCGCTGGCTGCGGACTTATCCAAGAAGTTAGCCCTTTCGTTTAAAAAAATTCTAGTATGACCACAAACAAAAGAAAGAGCACTAGGATAATTGCAACCTTAAGAATCTTAAGATTATTTTGATTTTCCATAAGAGCATTATTGTAAGACAAAATATTTTGTAAAATTTTTATTACTGTGCCACGATTTTCATCATTAATGTGAAACACAATTATTATTTGTGTCATTGTAAGGAAAAAATGCTTATCATATGCCAGTAATTTTCTGATTAATATTTGTATAACCAGTATAATATTAGATGAAATTGGCTCTTTTTGTTCGTTTACTTATTCTGGTCATTGGTTTGTATCGTATGTGCTAAGTATTACTTTGTTCATACAAATTATAATATAATCAGTATTATCCAAATTTTAATTGTATCCTAGTTAGTTTTCCGTAATATTTGAAAATAAATGATTAAATAATATTCACGACTTGTTTGGAAAAAAAAAATCTTAATTAACTAGAATGTATGTTCTGGATTTTTTTCCGACTTGTTTTTTTCGGATAAAGTGCACTTCTCAAGAAAAGAAAAAAAATGAGGTTTTTTAGAATTGAGAACATATTTTTTAAAAAAATGATTTCGAAATGTTTTATTAGATGTCGTATTTTTTTTATTCTTTCCTTTCGTATAATGAACCTGATAAATATTTTTTTTTTCCTATTGGAATAAGAAAAATTTCTCGAACACTTCTCGAGATGATGAACAAATTAATTTCTTTTTTGAAATGATACGAAATGCATTTATTTCTTAGTAATGCATTTGAAGAAACTAAGATGAGAAAAAAAATGTCAGTTCAAATGAAAGAAAAAAAATCAGCTAATTAATTTATGCAAGGTAACTCGCCATGAACGAAATAATTAAATATAAATATCAATTAAAACCAAATTACTTTGTGTCTTATGCTTTGCGGTACACTAGCGTGAAAATGATTTCTCCTTCCGAATAGTTAAGTTGCATAAAAAAAAATGTGCTTCTAACGCTTATTAGACTTAATAAGTATAGCACGGAATTTAATCAAATTGTTTCTTCTAATTTAACTTATAGTATATATGTACAAAAAATGTATGTAAAGTCTTTTAGCAACACCATTTGTATTTTGAAAAAAATTATCTTAGTTTTATTTTAAATATACTAGATTGATATTTTATGCCTTCCAGTTCATCATTTTTTTTTTATATTTATCGATCTCATTTTTCCGGGGAAAACAATTCAGAAATTCCATAAGTATCCATACAAATGCATAGCAAATAAGCCTTAAAATTAAAGTTTCTGTATTCTTTTTTACAAATGCAAGTCTAATTATATCAGTAAACTGTAGCATATATTTTATAACAATGTAAACAGTATTCACACTTTTGCACTTTTATGCGCTTCATTTTCATAGTGAAGAATATTTTAATACAAACAATGGAATGTGCTTATTTGCCCTTAAGATATGTGACTACCCAAAATTCGTCGTTTTGGGGGAAATATTCCAAATTGCTTTTATGCTTTTATATTATAGCCCGTACATTTAAGATTCCAGAAACATTCTATTTTTATTTCTACGATACTGAAAAACAAAGTTATAGTATAATTAGTAAACCGGAAATAGAATTTACAAAACCGGAAGTAGATTCTTACTCAAAATATATTTAAGGTATTGAATTGAAATTTTCGCAACATGTTTTATTTAGTTATGTCTGTGTTTTGAATCAAAATCTTATCTTTGCGTATATATTTATGTACTTTATTGTTTTTTTTTGTCGCCCATCCGGTATAGTGGTTAGCGATGCTGACAGTTATGCCGTAGGGCCTGGGTTCGAATCCCGGAGAAGACATGGATGTTTGTAAATGTATAGTGCCTTTGCGGCATGGGGGTACTCTAAATAGCCGTCTAGCCGCAAGTCCTCTCGTGAGGTTGGTGGATGGGGAAGAGAGGTGGGAGGCCCCTGACCCTCCCCAGGGTGCTCTCCCTCAAAATTGGGGTGGAACCGAGCTAAATCGTACTGTCACCTGTATGGTGCTCAAAGTTACGGCCAACGGCAGGCGTACATGCAGCCCCTTGCCATGATGGATTTCGTGGGCCTGGATCTGACGCAGTCGAGATCAGGTGGCATAAGAAACAACAACATTGTTTTTTTTTATGAAAAAGCATCAATTTTTTTTAAAAAAATCGTGTTTTTGCATAAAATTTGAAATAATTAAAAAAATTTCAAAAGTATTACAAATTGTTTAATTCCTAACACATTTAAAGATGTTATCCACGTACAGTATAAATATTATTTGAATACATTCATTAGAATTTTCCGTAAATGCAATTTTTTTATGAAGATTTCACTAAAAACGACAATTGCTGTCCAAAAAACAGCAAAAGGTTAAAAAAAAGAAGTCCGAATTAGTTAAACATAAAGCTAAATTTATCTTGACCCATAAATGTGAGTTTAAAAATTGTACAATTAGTAGAAAATTTTTTTATACAATATTAAAATCTTCAAAGGCATTTTCTGAGGAACTATGTTATTCAATTTTTTGCCTAACGGTAAAGTTTAATACAAGATTTCTTTTCAAGATATTAAATTGAAATTTTCAGAAAATATTTTATATAGGTTTATCTCCAGTATAGACTATAATCTAATCTTTGTGCATATATTTATGTATTTTATTGCACTTTTTGTGAGTAAATAACCGTAGTTTTTTTTGTAAAAAATTGAGTTCTTGTATAAAAAATGACATATTTAAAAAAAAATTCAAAAGTGATAAATATTTTATAGCTTTAAGCACAGATAATGATATATTTTTATGTACTGTATAAATAGTTTTAGAATATATTAATTAGAATTTTCAACACAAGACTTACTGTAACTGCAATTTTTCACTAAAATTTCACTCAAAATTCCCAATGTATCGAAATTTATTTTGAATTTTGTGGAAATTGTACCAGAATCCCCAGTTTTGTGCCCCATTGAAAATAAAAAAGTGTTTATTTAGATGCGAATTTATATATTTCAAAAAAGTGCTCCGATAGGTAGTCATATACTTTAATACATGCCGAAATTTTTGTAGAAACTGTTAAAGTTGTAGTTATTTTTTTTTTTACTGATACTAATTTTTGTATAAGCTGATTCCATTAGATTATCTAAATTTAATTTACTTTGCTATTTGAACTTTTTTTCTTCTGATAGAAGGCTATTTCCGAGACCTATTCAAGATCACTTTCAACTCTCAATTACCTATTACGCCACTGATATGAAAATTTCTAAAAATTGTCCTCTTACTTATCTTTGCACTGTTTCTTTTTTTCAACTGTCCATTTCGAAAATCGTCTTTTTCTAATCGTTATTATTACAACTTCTTTTAAAATTAAAGCCACCATCTTGTTTAATGAGAACCAATATCGTAGACCCCCATTTTCAACTCACGGACCTCCGAATTGCTTTTTCGATGACGTGAACCCATTGTAGCTCGTCATTGACCCTTAGGAGTTGACGGAGACCACTTTAGAAATCTCTGGATTACGCTAAAGAGAAATATGCAGATATTCAATTTTTGTGCAACCCAGCCGATTGCAATGGATCTTAGAGAATGTAATAGACCTATCTTAGATAATGTAATAAAACATTTTTTACATTACGCGAAGAGACGATGACCGTGCGATACCATATTCTGGTGCATTGATCGACGACTCCAAGAGACTAGACCTTTTAGAATAGCAAGGTTTAACGCTAGACAAGAACTCAGAAGGAGCCCACTTGAACAGAAAGATCGTCGTCACTTCAACTGACATAACTAGCACACTGGATTAGTTAGAATGCATCCGTAGACATCAGCTGGGCTTAAGCAGCTGCAACTTCGAATAATCCCAGTGGCAAGCACTTGCAGTTGCACTTCCGAATCTGAGCTGTGATGCATCGTTCATATTGTAAACATGCTTTACGCCTTATAAATGTATACCTTACCACTTATTGCCCATTTTCATTCCACTCGGCATCACACCCTTCATAACTGCCTTTGCGAATTATTTCGATAAAATGTATTTTGTGATCCCATGTTCTATGGTAATTTGCCATCCCCATGTTGCCTACTAACCCTCTTTAATTTATCCTTCTAATTCGGAAAACCTAGCATAATTTGCTAGGATATAGACAATACGATAGATAATATTGATGATATGTAATAAAAAATTTATTCGTATATGCCAGTGTTTCCCAAACTTTCTATACTTGCTACCCTATTTTCAGCCATAATTTTCATCGCACCCTCATCCCATACAATAATAATGTATTGAATCCAATAATAATATATTTTGGTGTACAGCTACAATACGACTTAAAATATGAACGGTACAAATTATCAAGTTAAATATTAAACTGTGCACATTATTTTATGGCATGCCCAAAGGTTTACTGGTAATTAGTAAACTTGTTTTTAACTTAGTACTTTTAAATTAATTATGAAACATATTGTGCAGTACTGATACAGTTATAAGTGTAGTATATCAGTGCAAATGTGTATTTTATTTTTTATTATGTCAGACATGCTTCCCTTCAATAAATTAATTTTTTTTAAATAATCTTCTGTTTTCGACTTTTCTATGCACTCGCGCCTCCCTTGAAAGTTTATCATGCTCCCCTAGGGTTGCATGCCCCACAATTTGAGAAACACTGGTATATGCATTAATAACTATTTTTTTAAATGAAAGTGAAATCAGCTAGGAATTTTGTACTAACATAGGGAAAAAAATATATTTGCATATTCCTCACAAGATTGTGTTGGTATATGTAAATTGATAAACCCTTGCTGAACAGCAGAGTTTTTACATGGACTATAAAAAACCAATAATAAGTAAGTACTAAAATAGTTATACCGTAAAATCCGTCGTATAACGCTTACTTTTAACAAAAAATAAGATCGAAATTTAAGGATGCCCGTTTTTTGCAGGATATAAAAACGACAGATTTAAAAGCAACAAAAGAGATGAGCATAAAAAAAAATACTTCTACACATATCGAAATACTATTTATTTAAAAGAAATGGCATGCCTTATGAACTAAAAGAGCTGTTGTTTTAGAAGTATACTATTTTTTCAAAAGTCAGGGAAAATACTTCGAATAAATGACTTCAAAACATAAGAACATTGAAAACTAAAATTTCAGATTTCTTTGTAAAGAATAGGGTGCATGATATATGGAGAACATACCTTGAAATAAAAATAAATTCAGCTTGAAAGTACAGGCGCGCGTTATATACCGGATTTACCGTAGATCACATATATATTTCAACACACTGAAGTTTTTAGTGAGCTCTTTTGTACAGAAAATAACTCAATTCTTAATGATAATAAGAAAATATATTTTAAGACAAAATTTATTTTCCAATAATGGAATATTTAAAATCATTTTTTTTTAAATTAGCATAAAATTTTGGAAAACAAAATCCGAAATTATTTTAAAAATAAAAGACTTTGTATTAAATTGTGCATTTTACGTGTTCCTAAAATACAGTTTTAAGTATATTAAATATTATTTATAATTAAAAAATTTATATTTTAAATGTATAAAACTATTTAAGTAGTAAATGATATGTAATTCTAATGCTTAGAAATCAGGAAAATCTGTGAACAATGTAAATTTTAGGTTCTTCAAAAACATAAGGAAGCATATATCTCAGCTTTATCATTTAGGTTTAAAAAATTTGCATGACTAAATTATAAATGCCACGGCAGTTAAAAAAAACAACAACTTCAGTTCATGTTTTTCTTTATTTTAAATTCAGTACACATTTTATTTTATGGCTTAAATACTTCAATTCAAAAACAAATAATGTAACAGAAAAAATATAATATCATGAATATTAAGGAATCTTACATCGAAAGGATCTGAAACATTTTTATTTCAGAAATAAAATGAATGTTGAAGTATTTCAAACACGAAAAAGTTATTTTCTAGTACGTGATAATGTTTGTGATGAAACTAGAAATAATGAATATAAAAAAAAAACATCTTAAATTGTAAAGCTCATCATTATTCTAGAGTTGTTGTTGCAATATCACACGGATAAGCAAATGAGAAAATTTACCTGAGGTACAAAACTCGTTAGGTTTTCAAAAATCATAGAAATAAAAGAACGAACAAAATCTACCTCAATGCAGACTTTGTTTTATGAGTTGGCAATCTGTGGTAAAGCTGAGTTTTTTTTTTCTTCCTAATTTATTTCGCCTTCTGGTTTTGAATTGCTATGAAAGAATATTGAAATAATGTCTTATACTTTCTTTACACACGCATTTATGTTTTCTATCATATTTTTTACTTTACTGGAGAAAGTAGTAAGATTTTTCTTTCTTTATATAAAAACAAGTGATGAAAAAAACGCCAAAAGTAAAATAATTTTAATTTTTTTTTTTTTTTTTTGCAGGAAAAAAAGCCTTTTTAGTTAGAATTTTTAAAACGTTATCCTTTAACTACTGTTACGTAGAGGAATTGGCATTTATAAAGAAATCAATGGTGTTAGCTATAAAATCATGCTGTATTTCTATACTAGTTTAATCTTTTTTATCCTAACAATTCCAAGAAAAGTATCCCCAGGCCAGCATGCTTCTAGCATATACGCACACGTAGGACCGGTCAAATTTTACTGCTAAGCCTAATTTCATTTAAAAATTCATATAAAATCTTTAATACAATCAAATATGCTAAAATTGACAATTTATTATCATTGATAACACCTGAATATACAGTACCGAAATTTTCTCTATTTTTAAAAAAAGAGAAACAAAAAAAATGTTTTTATTTTAATAAAAAAAGAGTATTTTTTTCACTATCTTCATAATGATGATTAAAATAAAATAGACGTAAAACTTACAAAGTACAATCTGGCAAATCTCAAACGATAAATCTACTCTCAAGTAAACTTATTCTGCCTTGAACTGTGACAAATCTTTTAAATGTAATAATGGTTAATTGTTCTTTTCTTCTTTTTTAATCAATCCTTACAGCTTTCTTAGTATCTCATTAGTATTATGTTTTCTGGTCTTGTGGTTATGGTAACTTTTTTGTGATAACAATGAAATAGAATCATTTGTTCTTACAGAATTTTAAAAGAATAAATATGAACAAACGATTATTTTTCGTTAAGAATGAGTCATTGTGTTTGTTTTATGAATATCTGTTTTTTTTAAAATATTTTGAGAATAAAAATTATTGTTGTAATACAGAACACAATAAAAAAAATAAAAATACTCAAGCTATTATTATGGATGTCTGATAACGAATAAACTATATATAATAAGCTTTTCATCTTTTTTCAACTTAGTCAAAATATAAACAGAAATCCAGAGCGCAATAAATCACGAACCTTTAAAGGCCAGATTCTCTCAAAAGAATAAAGCGCGTGCATTTGCTTACATTCATAAATATCCCGGATGTAATTAAGAAAATCTTGATGTCGAAAGTACATATTGAAACATAATTTGGAAAAAAAACGCACTTTAAAAGCCATCTAGTGCCATATGAGAATTAATATAAAAATGATCCAAATTTAAACATACCTATGTGATCATGGGCCTCAGAGTATTGAAAGCGCAATCACACATATATGATACCGTGAGCCTGGAGGAAGAAACGAGTTATCGCATATGTGTGATCATGGTCCTGAACCGGTTTAAGAAGTCATATTTTTTATAGTTATGCTTTTTGGAGAAAGGGAGGCATTTATAAAAATTATTAAAAGTGGATATGTTTCAATCCTTCATAAACTTTAACCCAAAAAAAGGTCACTGTTAGCTATTCCTTCTAATAAAAGCCTATTAAAAGAATTATCAATCATCATAAAATTGTTTTCGCTAAAATAATTTTAAGTTAAAAATGTGAAAGAAAAAAACTAGAATTACTTAAGTAATATTAAAACTAATTTCGTAATTTTCTATACAATAAAATAATATGTTATTACAAGGAAACAAACGTGTATTACCTTCCAAATGAGATACCTTTAAATAAGTATATATGTGCATACATGACTTTAATTGTTTATTTTTAAAGAACGTTTATATACATTACCAAAACACAATTCATTCAAGAATAAGCTATAATCAGATATATCTGATTTCCAAATTGGCTGAAGTATAATGACTAACGGCAGTAAAAGATGAGTTTCTGTTTGAATATCATTTTAAGAGCAATTGATGTGTAATAAGGGAAACAATATTTATGATCACTTAGGGGATCTTTTCCAGTATTGGTTTCTTAAAACAATAACCTTTTACTTATCAAAGTAAAGATATATGTCTGACAATCTGTTTTGCAACTGTCGTAATTTGTTTATTAATAACACATGATTATTAATTTATTAGTTAGTAAATTAGAGATTATTAACTGATTAATTTGTAAACTAATTATTATAAATGTATTATTTAGTATATTAATGATTAATAATTTATTAATTAATAAACTAATGACTAATAATTTGTCATTTAGTAACTGTCCCAGGTTTTCTTTTTATATGGTCTTGAAACATCTTCATGCTATGCATGTGAACTCTCATTAAGCATCTGTAATAAGTCGTTATTTGAATAACGACTGTGTTCATAATTTGCATATTTGTTTAGAAAACCAATTATAAGGCCCTGTGATTTTAATATAGAAAGAATTGATTAATGAACAACAAAAAAAATCATCATGATTATTTTTAATTGATATATATCTAGTATTCAAAAGTGTAGTCTCCTTCTTGTTTTGTCTATGGATTTAGGGCATTTCTATATTGCTCCAAGAGCCCCAGTAACAAGCGAAACCAGGTCTGGAGCTTGAGGACTGTACAGAATGTCCTGTACGGGTGTATCAAGTTTAAAAAAGATACAAGAATGGCCTTGCAGTCAAAAATATGATCTGGCGTTAGTTGGGTTTCGGGAAGAGTTTCTGCAAATGGAGTGAGATCGGAAATTATCTGGAGATATTTTCATAACTTTTAAATGAGCCGTGCGTAGTCTTGCTGCTATAGTTGACATATTTCCAAAAAAATTGTGTTATGGGATAGTTGGTTTAATGAAACTCTGCTCATGTATATGGAAATTTTGCGCTTGGAGATCGCGTTTGCTTCCTCCGAGGTGACAATGGAAAGTTGATCCAGATTC
Source organism: Trichonephila clavata (assembly GCA_019973975.1). NCBI lineage: Eukaryota > Metazoa > Arthropoda > Arachnida > Araneae > Nephilidae > Trichonephila > Trichonephila clavata. The sequence goes on from BMAO01004972.1 coordinate 21,715, forward strand.
CGAGCCTCGGTAGCGAGGACATCCGCACATTCATTACCTCAAAGTCACGTGGCAGGAATCTCCTGGAGTATACTTTGTTTATTAATCTTTCTGTAGAGAATGTTAATGCTTTGTGCCAGATTGGTTTCTCCATTTCAAATGGCTTCGAGAGCTGATTTTGAGACTAAGAAAATTATGAGACTTCTCATTGCATAATCAGGGAAATGTGACACATAATATAGAGGACTTCCTTTATTGCAATTAATTCACTGGTGAAGTTTGATGCTATTTGGCCTGTGGGAATTTTGAGTTCGGCGTTGGCACGGAAAGGGTGAATGAGTTGGATTCCCACACTTTCTCAGAGAATCACAGGAACCATCTGTAAAAATAATTACGTCCCCCCCCCACCCTCCCCGGAAAGTGAATGAATTGTACCGACATATTTCTGTAATAAAGCTTGTTTTGGTTTCTTCTTAGTGGCAAGTCTGCTCCTACTCTCTAAGAAGACAAGATCAATTTCCAGCTCAGAAAGGCTCTTGTTCATGACGTACACAGCGTGGGTGATGATTTTCGATGCTCTGTATTAAATAGAATTGATTCTGGCCTTAACAGTATTAGATGCAGGTGTCCAAACTGGGGATATATATTCGATAATAGGCCTGATGTGGATGCGGAGAGTACTTTTTAGCGTAGATGATCCTGAATGCATCGAACACACGAAGTGACTGTTTTCAATATTTTTACTAAATATAAATTGTATTCTTATTATAAATTTAATTCTTTGACAGGTATAAGAAATTACTTTTTTTTCGTAATTTAAAATTGAATAACTGAGGTATAAGTATTGAATTATGTCATAAATTTTCATTCTTTTTTGGCTTGCTTATAAAGTAAAAATAATTAAATATATCTTTCACAAAAGTGAAAAAGATAACATGTTGCTCTTTAATATAATTATATTTAATGTGGAAATGTGTGCATGCAAACGTATCCGGGGGCTTGGCAATTAGAAATGCTACGATTCAATAATCGCATTTAAAATATGCTTTTATGTTTATGTCGAAAATTACTTTTCTCTTCTGAACTCCACAAAAAATTATACGAAACAAATTATTAACAATAAATTTTGCACGATTTATATGTAAAACAAATTAAATGCAATAATTTTTAAGGGAGTTACCATTTCATTTCATCCTAATAAAAATGCAAGTTTGTACATAGGATCTCAAAAAATATTTCAAAGGTAAACATTTTATGAATTGGTTAAAAATAAACATTAATCATTTCAACTAAATATTCATTTTTAATATAAGGTTTTCAACTCTGTAAAAGTAAAGATGAACTTTATAAAAATATACAACATGTTATTTCCTTGAAAAATCTCATTTAAATATTTGTATAAAAATACCACTTAGAATTTTCTTTTTTGAAAAAAAAATTCTTAATTTAAATTTGAATTAGGAAAGAATAATATATTAAAATTTACAGGAATATATCAAAATATTTGTAACTAGTGTCTTGGCACTTGATGTAAGTGCAATAATATCTAAATTTACACCTATATATGTAAATTAATATTTTTTGTGTGTTATTGCAAGAAATAAAGATTTATGATATCACTATAGGAGTTCAACTTAATTTTATAAAGTGTATTTAAATTTTAAACGATATGCAAAAATTACAGTTTACTTTGAGAACAGAATTCTCGATATTTAAAACATGTTTAAAATTAAAAAGCAAATTGTAAGACATTATGGAACAATTCTAGGGCTACCAAGGAAACATTTGATTACTATTAGTACTACAAACTCAAAAGTTACTATGCAAAAAGATCGGTCAGTCAATAATATGAGCAAGTGTTAGTTCTGTATCTGGACAGTTATCACAATTCCTATTAGTTCTTCTACCATTCCTTTAAACTTTAATTTCTTCGTAATGACCTGTTTTTAGTCTAGTAATAGTTTTTCTTATAAAGTGGTCTCCACTTATAATACAGAGTCGTTGCTTTACATAAAACTTCTTCTTTCTCAATTTGAAATTTGCGACAGCATTTGGGTCTAGCAAGGTAATATTGACAAGTGGTCGTTATTGAAGTTTACAGCTTATGTTCCCATTTTATTCGTATTTTAATTGTCTGTAATGCCAATATGTGCAGGCAACCATTGGAGAAAGGATCGGAAAGGGTTAAATAAAGCCATTGGATTTATTTAACAGTTGTAATCTAAACAGACGAGAACAAATTTCGTTAATACTCCATGATTTGAAAGTAAGCAGTAATTATAAGAACGAAACAGTCCATGAGAGAGAATGTCTACTGTGCCTATCTCAGTTTTTGTATCATTGGGCTCTGAGGTGCATGAGCAGATGTTCCTGCCAGGTGGTCAGTCTGACACGAAACCCACAGTGTTTAGTTCTCAAGCAAGATTGATACCAGTTTACAAAACCACTCATAATATGAAAAACTGAGTCAATCTTTCCCAGCCTAGGGTTTGAAACTTGTATTTGTGGCATGGAAGTCCAATTCGTTACCACTTAGCCACTGGGCTTAAAATAAAAACTGATTGTAGTAAATCAGCGTTTCTCAAGCTGTGAGACGCGCCCCTCTAGGGGGGGGGCGTGATAACTCTACGAGTGGCGCGCGAGCATACTGAAAAGTTGAAAAACAAAGATTTAAAAAAAGTACTAATTTACTGAAAGTAAACAATCAAAAACATTCTGACATATTAAAAAATACACCTTTACACTGATATAATACTCTTATAAATGTATCAGTGCTGCACGATTTATTTTACAATTAATTTGACAATACTAAGAATGAGTTTAATAACTACCAGTGACCCAATGGCCTATTGTATACAAATTTTTATACAAAAATTAACACTTATCTTAATTATTTGTACTGTTAAAAATAACTGTTGATTAAAGTCACTGCTAACTTAACTGCTGATTAAAGGTAACGCTATTCCACTCCCCAACGCCACTCTTTCCCAAGTAGGCATGTAAATATATATGGGGGGGGGGAAGAAAAAGAATGAATATAAACAAATTCTTTGCAAGCACTGTCAAGATCCAATTATTGCATTCCAAAGCCTTCGGAATAACATTATGAATAGAATTGTACAGAAAAGGCCGTACTTCGAAACACGTACATATACGTCCTGTGCAATTGACTTTTTGACTCAGTGAGACGTTTATATACGCCAGTGGCACTTAAAAGGTTAAAGTTGTATCTTTAGCATCAAAGTATAGTCTTATTGAATTCAATATATTGTTATTGAATGAAAGGGAGGCGCGATGAGAATTATGATTGAATATTGGGTCGCAAATATTAAAAGTTTGAGAAGTACTGGAGTAAATAAACAGTGGAAGAAATTCGTAGGAAAATTTCATATTTATAATCCTAAGAAATTATAAATCTTACAAAAATACTAAGATCTTATATTTTATTAAAGTTGATAATACATATACCGAGACATAATTTATCAGAATAATAAATCGTTACCAGCAAAGCTGTATGCAATTTGAAATCTTTTGAACTATCTTTTAAGAAATTGTTAATTTGATACGTGAATCCAATTTAAGGCTGTTATGTCAAGCAAAAATATTTTCTTGCATCATGCACAAAATAATGACTCAAATCCATTTGAGGAATTTGAATTTAGACAGACTATGGATAGAAATACCTGAATAATTAATTATTTGGGAAACTTAGACGACAATTTACCATTCATGATGCCGTTGTGTCAGCTTTACTCCCGTAACTGACGTGGAAAATTATTCTGAAACAGTCTCCTGTTTACCCGGATGGAGATACGGATTATAAATGGTGTGGGAGCAATTTCGTAAGTTTATCAGATAACTGCGATTTTCCAATTCCTGATTATTATGTCTTTTTATCAGTTTCGGAATGATTTGGAAGTGATATATTTGTACAAAAATTTAATTTAACTCTGTTTGGAATTTAACATTTAAAAGACCTGTACGATCAAGTTGCAAAAATTAATTCATTTCACTATGGTGAACATATAAAATTACTTTGAGATATATTATACTAACATGATGTGAAAACTATTCTTTAAAACCAAACAAATTCTAACTAAGCGAATTAAATAATTAACTTTATCACGTTCATATATACAAATTCATGTAACTATTTAAATTAATGGAATTTTGGATTAAACGCAATGTACGTGTTAATTAATCTGTACCTGTTAGTACCTGTTGATGAAATAAAAATAATGGTGAATAAAATATCTAAGGTCCCTTGCATTTCAGCATTAGCATCATTTTCGTTTGTAACTTCTTAAAGATTTTTTTTTTTTTTACCATGGTTGAATGACAAGGTACATCACTAATTGACTTCGTGTTGTCTTAAAGTGGAACAATATTACACCCTCTGTTTTTTTAAGTTATTATTTATTAGTTGATTATGTTTTTGTTATGGGTCTTAATTATTTAAATAAAGAAAACATGTACTTCAGTTGTTTCTGTTTAGTGCATGTTAAAGTGTACGGTTGATGACATCTAAGTACACAGATTGGGATGCATGGGTTTTGTAAGCCTAAGAATTAAGCTCTAAGAAGATTTAAAAGTTTAAGAAGCTAATGAAATTTAACAATGTTTTCGAATTAATTACTATTAAATTATAACTGAATTTAATTACTTGGTTATGGTTTTTATTAAGTAATATTCAATTAAAAGTAATTTAAGGGGACACGACGGTCCTCTGTACACGATTTTTTTTCTGAGATAATTATAAGAATAAATTTACATGTACTGTACTCGAAAACATATGAAATAAACACTTTAGAAGCAAAATAGTATTTTTGAACAAGTGACTGTTTAAAATTTTAAAAATGATTTTAGTTTATTAAAATTTCTACTTCTTCTAAGAATTTTAATATTTTTGAACCATTTTTTTTATATTCCTGAAAATGCTTTTCACAATTCTAAGCATGAGATTGGTATTTGGAGTGATGTTCTTATTTTAAGATTTTTTTTTCTCTAAGACACTTTATCAAAATTTTAAAAAAAACCAGCTATATCTAACTTTATAGATTTCTAAGAAAGAAGTGTTCATCTAAATCCTAGTTCCACCACAGAATTATCAAACATATTAAATAAAACAACCACAAAAAGTTTCCAATTTTTATAGTAAATAAACTGCTGGCCACCGCAAATGCAACACCCTGAAGGAAGCACGCAAATAACAAGTACTTTATAAAATTCATTAGCGGAGGTGAGATATGCAAATGATTAGAATTTCAGCACAGACACATAACACGCACGCCTGTGGTGCCACCTCAAAGCACTATTTAAGGCTTGGAGATTTTGACGATTTCAAGTTTGGCAATTGTATTTCTCTTGTGGATTTTTTCAAAAAACGATCAGTTATGTCTCGAAGAAAAAAGCGATCAGCTTTTGATCAAGTATCCGAGTTCGACAGAGGAAGAATAGTGGCCTACCGAGATGGTGGATTATCTTTCAGGGAAATCGATAGTCGTGTTGGACGAAACCAAACAACTGTAATGCGGATATGTGACTGTTGGATGCAGGAGGGTACGACGGACCGACGTGGTCAATCATATCCACCTCAGTGCACCACTTCACGTGAGGACAGGCAAATTGTGCGCGTGACAGTGACGGATCGTTCAGTCACATCACGAACCATAGCACAACACATTGAGTCTGTAACGCATCATTCAGTGTCGGCGCGTACAATTCGACGCCGTTTACAGCAGAGTGGTTTGTCCGCAAGACGTCCATTGCTTGGTCTACTCTTGACGAAGAACCACAGACGTCTCCGCCGCCAATGGTGCGATGAAAGAAGGGTATGGGCGGCAGAATGGAATGAAGTTGTCTTTACCGACGAGTCACGGCATCTGTCTG
>BMAO01004973.1:0-16414 GCA_019973975.1 Trichonephila clavata
AATTTTGAAAAGCGCTACATGTATTCGTGATCAGCGTCGGATTTAAATAAGAAAATTGAGTTTGTTTGAATAGGAGTTAGAAATTTTTTCCCTGTTCATGACGTCTCCCCTTGCCAAATATCCAAAAAATGTGAAATTTTTATTGCAATAACTTTTGATCTAATTGAAATTTTGAAAAAGCGCTACATGTATTCCGTGATCAGCGTCGGATTTTAAATTAAGAAAATTGAGTTTGGTTTGAATAGGAGTTTAAGAAATTTTTTCCCTGTTCATGACGTCTCCCCTTCCAAATATCCAAAAAATGTGAACATTTTTTTATTGCAATAACTTTTGATCTAATTGAAATTTGAAAAGTGCTACATGTATTCGTGATCAGCGTCGGATTTTACATAAGAAAATTGAGTTTGGCTGGAATAGGAGTTAGAAATTTTTTCCCTGTTCATGACGTCTCCCCTGCCAAATATCCAAAAAATGTGAAATTTTATTATTGCAATAACTTTTGATCTAATTGAAATTTTGAAAAAGCGCTACATGTATTCGTGATCAGCGTCGGATTTTAAATAAGAAAATGAGTTTGGTTGGAATAGGAGTTAGAAATTTTTTCCCTGTTCATGACGTCTCCCCTGCCAAATATCCAAAAAATGTGAAATTTTATTATTGCAATAACTTTTGATCTAATTGAAATTTTGAAAAGCGCTACATGTATTCGTGATCAGCGTCGGATTTTACATAAGAAAATTGAGTTTGGTTGGAATAGGAGTTAGAAATTTTTTCCCTGTTCATGACGTCTCCCCTGCCAAATATCCAAAAAATGTGAAATTTTATTATTGCAATAACTTTTGATCTAATTGAAATTTTGAAAAGCGCTACATGTATTCGTGATCAGCGTCGGATTTTAAATAAGAAAATTGAGTTTGGTTGAATAGGAGTTAGAAATTTTTTCCCTGTTCATTGACGTCTCCCCTGCCAAATATCCAAAAAATGTGAAATTTTATTATTGCAATAACTTTTGATCTAATTGAAATTTTGAAAAGCGCTACATGTATTCGTGATCAGCGTCGGATTTTAAATAGAAAATTGAGTTTGGTGGAATAGGAGTTAGAAATTTTTTCCCTGTTCATGACGTCTCCCCTGCCAAATATCCAAAAAATGTGAAATTTTATTATTGCAATAACTTTTGATCTAATTGAAATTTTGAAAAGCGCTACATGTATTCGTGATCAGCGTCGGATTTTAAATAAGAAAATTGAGTTTGGTTGGAATAGGAGTTAGAAATTTTTTCCCTGTTCATGACGTCTCCCCTGCCAAATATCCAAAAAATGTGAAATTTTATTATTGCAATAACTTTTGATCTAATTGAAATTTTGAAAAGCGCTACATGTATTCGTGATCAGCGTCGGATTTTAAATAAGAAAATTGAGTTTGGTTGAATAGGAGTTAGAAATTTTTTCCCTGTTCATGACGTCTCCCCTGCCAAATATCCAAAAAATGTGAAATTTTTTATTGCAATAACTTTTGATCTAATTGAAATTTTGAAAAAGCGCTACATGTATTCGTGATCAGCGTCGGATTTTAAATAAGAAAATTGAGTTTGGCTGGAATAGGAGTTAGAAATTTTTTCCCTGTTCATGACGTCTCCCCTGCCAAATATCCAAAAAATGTGAAATTTTATTATTGCAATAACTTTTGATCTAATTGAAATTTTGAAAAGCGCTACATGTATTCGTGATCAGCGTCGGATTTTAAATAAGAAAATTGAGTTTGGTTTGAATAGGAGTTAGAAATTTTTTCCCTGTTCATGACGTCTCCCCTGCCAAATATCCAAAAATGTGAAATTTTATTATTGCAATAACTTTTGATCTAATTGAAATTTTGAAAAGGCTACATGTATTCGTGATCAGCGTCGGATTTTAAATAAGAAAATTGAGTTTGGTTGGAATAGGAGTTAGAAATTTTTTCCCTGTTCATGACGTCTCCCTGCCAAATATCCAAAAAATGTGAAATTTTATTATTGCAATAACTTTTGATCTAATTGAAATTTGAAAAGCGCTACATGTATTCGTGATCAGCGTCGGATTTTAAATAAGAAAATTGAGTTTGGTTGAATAGGAGTTAGAAATTTTTTCCCTGTTCATGGACGTCTCCCCTGCCAAATATCCAAAAAATGTGAAATTTTATTATTGCAATAACTTTTGATCTAATTGAAATTTTGAAAAGCGCTACATGTATTCGTGATCAGCGTCGGATTTTAAATAAGAAAATTGAGTTTGGTTGGAATAGGAGTTAGAAATTTTTTCCCTGTTCATGACGTCTCCCCTGCCAAATATCCAAAAAATGTGAAATTTTATTATTGCCAATAACTTTTGATCTAATTGAAATTTTGAAAAGCGCTACATGTATTCGTGCATCAGCGTCGGATTTTAAATAAGAAAATTGAGTTTGGCTGGAATAGGAGTTAGAAATTTTTTCCCTGTTCATGACGTCTCCCCTGCCAAATATCCAAAAAATGTGAAATTTTTTATTATTGCAATAACTTTTGATCTAATTGAAAGTTAGAAATTTTTTCCCTGTTCATGACGTCTCCCCTGCCAAATATCCAAAAAATGTGAAATTTTATTATTGCAATAACTTTTGATCTAATTGAAATTTTGAAAAGCGCTACATGTATTCGTGATCAGCGTCGGATTTTAAATAAGAAAATTGAGTTTGGCTGGAATAGGAGTTAGAAATTTTTTCCCTGTTCATGACGTCTCCCCTGCCAAATATCCAAAAAATGTGAAATTTTATTATTGCAATAACTTTTGATCTAATTGAAATTTTGAAAAGCGCTACATGTATTCGTGATCAGCGTCGGATTTTAAATAAGAAAATTGAGTTTGGCTTGAATAGGAGTTAGAAATTTTTTCCCTGTTCATGACGTCTCCAATGCCAAATATCCAAAAAATGTAAATTTTATTATTGCAATAACTTTTGATCTAATTGAAATTTTGAAAAGCGCTACATGTATTCGTGATCAGCGTCGGATTTTAAATAAGAAAATTGAGTTTGGTTGAATAGGAGTTAGAAATTTTTTCCCTGTTCATGACGTCTCCCCTGCCAAATATCCAAAAAATGTGAAATTTTATTATTGCAATAACTTTTGATCTAATTGAAATTTTGAAAAGCGCTACATGTATTCGTGATCAGCGTCGGATTTTAAATAAGAAAATTGAGTTTGGTTGGAATAGGAGTTAGAAATTTTTTCCCTGTTCATGACGTCTCCCCTGCCAAATATCCAAAAAATGTGAAATTTTATTATTGCAATAACTTTTGATCTAATTGAAATTTTGAAAAGCGCTACATGTATTCGTGATCAGCGTCGGATTTTAAATAAGAAAATTGAGTTTGGTTGGAATAGGAGTTAGAAATTTTTTCCCTGTTCATGACGTCTCCCCTGCCAAATATCCAAAAAATGTGAAATTTTATTATTGCAATAACTTTTGATCTAATTGAAATTTTGAAAAGCGCTACATGTATTCGTGATCAGCGTCGGATTTTAAATAAGAAAATTGAGTTTGGTTTGAATAGGAGTTAGAAATTTTTTCCCTGTTCATGACGTCTCCCCTGCCAAATATCCAAAAAATGTGAAATTTTATTATTGCAATAACTTTTGATCTAATTGAAATTTTGAAAAGCGCTACATGTATTCGTGATCAGCGTCGGATTTTAAATAAGAAAATTGAGTTTGGTTGAATAGGAGTTAGAAATTTTTTCCCTGTTCATGACGTCTCCCCTGCCAAATATCCAAAAAATGTGAAATTTTATTATTGCAATAACTTTTGATCTAATTGAAATTTTGAAAAGCGCTACATGTATTCGTGATCAGCGTCGGATTTTAAATAAGAAAATTGAGTTTGGTTTGGAATAGGAGTTAGAAATTTTTTCCCTGTTCATGACGTCTCCCCTGCCAAATATCCAAAAAATGTGAAATTTTTTATTGCAATAACTTTTGATCTAATTGAAATTTTGAAAAGCGCTACATGTATTCGTGATCAGCGTCGGATTTTAAATAAGAAAATTGAGTTTGGTTGAATAGGAGTTAGAAATTTTTTCCCTGTTCATGACGTCTCCCCTGCCAAATATCCAAAAAATGTGAAATTTTATTATTGCAATAACTTTTGATCTAATTGAAATTTTGAAAAGCGCTACATGTATTCGTGATCAGCGTCGGATTTTAAATAAGAAAATTGAGTTTGGTTGAATAGGAGTTAGAAATTTTTTCCCTGTTCATGACGTCTCCCCTGCCAAATATCCAAAAAATGTGAAATTTTATTATTGCAATAACTTTTGATCTAATTGAAATTTTGAAAAGCGCTACATGTATTCGTGATCAGCGTCGGATTTTAAATAAGAAAATTGAGTTTGGTTGAATAGGAGTTAGAAATTTTTTCCCTGTTCATGACGTCTCCCCTGCCAAATATCCAAAAAATGTGAAATTTTATTATTGCAATAACTTTTGATCTAATTGAAATTTTGAAAAGCGCTACATGTATTCGTGATCAGCGTCGGATTTTAAATAAGAAAATTGAGTTTGGCTGGAATAGGAGTTAGAAATTTTTTCCCTGTTCATGACGTCTCCCCTGCCAAATATCCAAAAAATGTGAAATTTTATTATTGCAATAACTTTTGATCTAATTGAAATTTTGAAAAGCGCTACATGTATTCGTGATCAGCGTCGGATTTTAAATAAGAAAATTGAGTTTGGTTTGAATAGGAGTTAGAAATTTTTTCCCTGTTCATGACGTCTCCCCTGCCAAATATCCAAAAAATGTGAAATTTTATTATTGCAATAACTTTTGATCTAATTGAAATTTTGAAAAGCGCTACATGTATTCGTGATCAGCGTCGGATTTTAAATAAGAAAATTGTGTTTGTTTTGAATAGGAGTTAGAAATTTTTTCCCTGTTCATGACGTCTCCCCTGCCAAATATCCAAAAAATGTGAAATTTTATTATTGCAATAACTTTTGATCTAATTGAAATTTTGAAAAGCGCTACATGTATTCGTGATCAGCGTCGGATTTTAAATAAGAAAATTGAGTTTGGTTGGAATAGGAGTTAGAAATTTTTTCCCTGTTCATGACGTCTCCCCTGCCAAATATCCAAAAAATGTGAAATTTTATTATTGCAATAACTTTTGATCTAATTGAAATTTTGAAAAGCGCTACATGTATTCGTGATCAGCGTCGGATTTTAAATAAGAAAATTGAGTTTGGCTTGAATAGGAGTTAGAAATTTTTTCCCTGTTCATGACGTCTCCCCTGCCAAATATCCAAAAAATGTGAAATTTTATTATTGCAATAACTTTTGATCTAATTGAAATTTTGAAAAGCGCTACATGTATTCGTGATCAGCGTCGGATTTTAAATAAGAAAATTGAGTTTGGTTGAATAGGAGTTAGAAATTTTTTCCCTGTTCATGACGTCTCCCCTGCCAAATATCCAAAAAATGTGAAATTTTATTATTGCAATAACTTTTGATCTAATTGAAATTTTGAAAAGCGCTACATGTATTCGTGATCAGCGTCGGATTTTAAATAAGAAAATTGAGTTTGGTTGAATAGGAGTTAGAAATTTTTTCCCTGTTCATGACGTCTCCCCTGCCAAATATCCAAAAAATGTGAAATTTTATTATTGCAATAACTTTTGATCTAATTGAAATTTTGAAAAGCGCTACATGTATTCGTGATCAGCGTCGGATTTTAATAAGAAAATTGAGTTTGGTTGGAATAGGAGTTAGAAATTTTTTCCCTGTTCATGACGTCTCCCCTGCCAAATATCCAAAAAATGTGAAATTTTATTATTGCAATAACTTTTGATCTAATTGAAATTTTGAAAAGCGCTACATGTATTCGTGATCAGCGTCGGATTTTAAATAAGAAAATTGAGTTTGGTTGAATAGGAGTTAGAAATTTTTTCCCTGTTCATGACGTCTCCCCTGCCAAATATCCAAAAAATGTGAAATTTTATTATTGCAATAACTTTTGATCTAATTGAAATTTTGAAAAGCGCTACATGTATTCGTGATCAGCGTCGGATTTTAAATAAGAAAATTGAGTTTGGTTGAATAGGAGTTAGAAATTTTTTCCCTGTTCATGACGTCTCCCCTGCCAAATATCCAAAAAATGTGAAATTTTATTATTGCAATAACTTTTGATCTAATTGAAATTTTGAAAAGCGCTACATGTATTCGTGATCAGCGTCGGATTTTAAATAAGAAAATTGAGTTTGGTTGAATAGGAGTTAGAAATTTTTTCCCTGTTCATGACGTCTCCCCTGCCAAATATCCAAAAAATGTGAAATTTTATTATTGCAATAACTTTTGATCTAATTGAAATTTTGAAAAGCGCTACATGTATTCGTGATCAGCGTCGGATTTTAAATAAGAAAATTGAGTTTGGTTGAATAGGAGTTAGAAATTTTTTCCCTGTTCATGACGTCTCCCCTGCCAAATATCCAAAAAATGTGAAATTTTATTATTGCAATAACTTTTGATCTAATTGAAATTTTGAAAAGCGCTACATGTATTCGTGATCAGCGTCGGATTTTAAATAAGAAAATTGAGTTTGGTTGGAATAGGAGTTAGAAATTTTTTCCCTGTTCATGACGTCTCCCCTGCCAAATATCCAAAAAATGTGAAATTTTATTATTGCAATAACTTTTGATCTAATTGAAATTTTGAAAAGCGCTACATGTATTCGTGATCAGCGTCGGATTTTAAATAAGAAAATTGAGTTTGGTTGAATAGGAGTTAGAAATTTTTTCCCTGTTCATGACGTCTCCCCTGCCAAATATCCAAAAAATGTGAAATTTTATTATTGCAATAACTTTTGATCTAATTGAAATTTTGAAAAGCGCTACATGTATTCGTGATCAGCGTCGGATTTTAAATAAGAAAATTGAGTTTGGTTGAATAGGAGTTAGAAATTTTTTCCCTGTTCATGACGTCTCCCCTGCCAAATATCCAAAAAATGTGAAATTTTATTATTGCAATAACTTTTGATCTAATTGAAATTTTGAAAAGCGCTACATGTATTCGTGATCAGCGTCGGATTTTAAATAAGAAAATTGAGTTTGGTTGAATAGGAGTTAGAAATTTTTTCCCTGTTCATGACGTCTCCCCTGCCAAATATCCAAAAAATGTGAAATTTTATTATTGCAATAACTTTTGATCTAATTGAAATTTTGAAAAGCGCTACATGTATTCGTGATCAGCGTCGGATTTTAAATAAGAAAATTGAGTTTGGTTGGAATAGGAGTTAGAAATTTTTTCCCTGTTCATGACGTCTCCCCTGCCAAATATCCAAAAAATGTGAAATTTTATTATTGCAATAACTTTTGATCTAATTGAAATTTTGAAAAGCGCTACATGTATTCGTGATCAGCGTCGGATTTTAAATAAGAAAATTGAGTTTGGTTGGAATAGGAGTTAGAAATTTTTTCCCTGTTCATGACGTCTCCCCTGCCAAATATCCAAAAAATGTGAAATTTTATTATTGCAATAACTTTTGATCTAATTGAAATTTTGAAAAGCGCTACATGTATTCGTGATCAGCGTCGGATTTTAAATAAGAAAATTGAGTTTGGTTGAATAGGAGTTAGAAATTTTTTCCCTGTTCATGACGTCTCCCCTGCCAAATATCCAAAAAATGTGAAATTTTATTATTGCAATAACTTTTGATCTAATTGAAATTTTGAAAAGCGCTACATGTATTCGTGATCAGCGTCGGATTTTAAATAAGAAAATTGAGTTTGGTTGAATAGGAGTTAGAAATTTTTTCCCTGTTCATGACGTCTCCCCTGCCAAATATCCAAAAAATGTGAAATTTTATTATTGCAATAACTTTTGATCTAATTGAAATTTTGAAAAGCGCTACATGTATTCGTGATCAGCGTCGGATTTTAAATAAGAAAATTGAGTTTGGTTGAATAGGAGTTAGAAATTTTTTCCCTGTTCATGACGTCTCCCCTGCCAAATATCCAAAAAATGTGAAATTTTATTATTGCAATAACTTTTGATCTAATTGAAATTTTGAAAAGCGCTACATGTATTCGTGATCAGCGTCGGATTTTAAATAAGAAAATTGAGTTTGGTTGAATAGGAGTTAGAAATTTTTTCCCTGTTCATGACGTCTCCCCTGCCAAATATCCAAAAAATGTGAAATTTTATTATTGCAATAACTTTTGATCTAATTGAAATTTTGAAAAGCGCTACATGTATTCGTGATCAGCGTCGGATTTTAAATAAGAAAATTGAGTTTGGTTGAATAGGAGTTAGAAATTTTTTCCCTGTTCATGACGTCTCCCCTGCCAAATATCCAAAAAATGTGAAATTTTATTATTGCAATAACTTTTGATCTAATTGAAATTTTGAAAAGCGCTACATGTATTCGTGATCAGCGTCGGATTTTAAATAAGAAAATTGAGTTTGGTTGGAATAGGAGTTAGAAATTTTTTCCCTGTTCATGACGTCTCCCCTGCCAAATATCCAAAAAATGTGAAATTTTATTATTGCAATAACTTTTGATCTAATTGAAATTTTGAAAAGCGCTACATGTATTCGTGATCAGCGTCGGATTTTAAATAAGAAAATTGAGTTTGGTTGAATAGGAGTTAGAAATTTTTTCCCTGTTCATGACGTCTCCCCTGCCAAATATCCAAAAAATGTGAAATTTTATTATTGCAATAACTTTTGATCTAATTGAAATTTTGAAAAGCGCTACATGTATTCGTGATCAGCGTCGGATTTTAAATAAGAAAATTGAGTTTGGTTGGAATAGGAGTTAGAAATTTTTTCCCTGTTCATGACGTCTCCCCTGCCAAATATCCAAAAAATGTGAAATTTTATTATTGCAATAACTTTTGATCTAATTGAAATTTTGAAAAGCGCTACATGTATTCGTGATCAGCGTCGGATTTTAAATAAGAAAATTGAGTTTTTGGAATAGGAGTTAGAAATTTTTTCCCTGTTCATGACGTCTCCCCTGCCAAATATCCAAAAAATGTGAAATTTTATTATTGCAATAACTTTTGATCTAATTGAAATTTTGAAAAGCGCTACATGTATTCGTGATCAGCGTCGGATTTTAAATAAGAAAATTGAGTTTGGTTGAATAGGAGTTAGAAATTTTTTCCCTGTTCATGACGTCTCCCCTGCCAAATATCCAAAAAATGTGAAATTTTATTATTGCAATAACTTTTGATCTAATTGAAATTTTGAAAAGCGCTACATGTATTCGTGATCAGCGTCGGATTTTAAATAAGAAAATTGAGTTTGGTTGGAATAGGAGTTAGAAATTTTTTCCCTGTTCATGACGTCTCCCCTGCCAAATATCCAAAAAATGTGAAATTTTATTATTGCAATAACTTTTGATCTAATTGAAATTTTGAAAAGCGCTACATGTATTCGTGATCAGCGTCGGATTTTAAATAAGAAAATTGAGTTTGGTTGAATAGGAGTTAGAAATTTTTTCCCTGTTCATGACGTCTCCTGCCAAATATCCAAAAAATGTGAAATTTTATTATTGCAATAACTTTTGATCTAATTGAAATTTTGAAAAGCGCTACATGTATTCGTGATCAGCGTCGGATTTTAAATAAGAAAATTGAGTTTGGTTGAATAGGAGTTAGAAATTTTTTCCCTGTTCATGACGTCTCCCCTGCCAAATATCCAAAAAATGTGAAATTTTATTATTGCAATAACTTTTGATCTAATTGAAATTTTGAAAAGCGCTACATGTATTCGTGATCAGCGTCGGATTTTAAATAAGAAAATTGAGTTTGGTTGAATAGGAGTTAGAAATTTTTTCCCTGTTCATGACGTCTCCCCTGCCAAATATCCAAAAAATGTGAAATTTTATTATTGCAATAACTTTTGATCTAATTGAAATTTTGAAAAGCGCTACATGTATTCGTGATCAGCGTCGGATTTTAAATAAGAAAATTGAGTTTGGTTGAATAGGAGTTAGAAATTTTTTCCCTGTTCATGACGTCTCCCCTGCCAAATATCCAAAAAATGTGAAATTTTATTATTGCAATAACTTTTGATCTAATTGAAATTTTGAAAAGCGCTACATGTATTCGTGATCAGCGTCGGATTTTAAATAAGAAAATTGAGTTTGGTTGGAATAGGAGTTAGAAATTTTTTCCCTGTTCATGACGTCTCCCCTGCCAAATATCCAAAAAATGTGAAATTTTATTATTGCAATAACTTTTGATCTAATTGAAATTTTGAAAAGCGCTACATGTATTCGTGATCAGCGTCGGATTTTAAATAAGAAAATTGAGTTTGGTTGGAATAGGAGTTAGAAATTTTTTCCCTGTTCATGACGTCTCCCCTGCCAAATATCCAAAAAATGTGAAATTTTATTATTGCAATAACTTTTGATCTAATTGAAATTTTGAAAAGCGCTACATGTATTCGTGATCAGCGTCGGATTTTAAATAAGAAAATTGAGTTTGGTTGAATAGGAGTTAGAAATTTTTTCCCTGTTCATGACGTCTCCCCTGCCAAATATCCAAAAAATGTGAAATTTTATTATTGCAATAACTTTTGATCTAATTGAAATTTTGAAAAGCGCTACATGTATTCGTGATCAGCGTCGGATTTTAAATAAGAAAATTGAGTTTGGTTGAATAGGAGTTAGAAATTTTTTCCCTGTTCATGACGTCTCCCCTGCCAAATATCCAAAAAATGTGAAATTTTATTATTGCAATAACTTTTGATCTAATTGAAATTTTGAAAAGCGCTACATGTATTCGTGATCAGCGTCGGATTTTAAATAAGAAAATTGAGTTTGGTTGAATAGGAGTTAGAAATTTTTTCCCTGTTCATGACGTCTCCCCTGCCAAATATCCAAAAAATGTGAAATTTTTTATTGCAATAACTTTTGATCTAATTGAAATTTTGAAAAGCGCTACATGTATTCGTGATCAGCGTCGGATTTTAAATAAGAAAATTGAGTTTGGTTGGAATAGGAGTTAGAAATTTTTTCCCTGTTCATGACGTCTCCCCTGCCAAATATCCAAAAAATGTGAAATTTTATTATTGCAATAACTTTTGATCTAATTGAAATTTTGAAAAGCGCTACATGTATTCGTGATCAGCGTCGGATTTTAAATAAGAAAATTGAGTTTGGTTGGAATAGGAGTTAGAAATTTTTTCCCTGTTCATGACGTCTCCCCTGCCAAATATCCAAAAAATGTGAAATTTTATTATTGCAATAACTTTTGATCTAATTGAAATTTTGAAAAGCGCTACATGTATTCGTGATCAGCGTCGGATTTTAAATAAGAAAATTGAGTTTGGTTGGAATAGGAGTTAGAAATTTTTTCCCTGTTCATGACGTCTCCCCTGCCAAATATCCAAAAAATGTGAAATTTTATTATTGCAATAACTTTTGATCTAATTGAAATTTTGAAAAGCGCTACATGTATTCGTGATCAGCGTCGGATTTTAAATAAGAAAATTGAGTTTGGTTGAATAGGAGTTAGAAATTTTTTCCCTGTTCATGACGTCTCCCCTGCCAAATATCCAAAAAATGTGAAATTTTATTATTGCAATAACTTTTGATCTAATTGAAATTTTGAAAAGCGCTACATGTATTCGTGATCAGCGTCGGATTTTAAATAAGAAAATTGAGTTTGGTTGGAATAGGAGTTAGAAATTTTTTCCCTGTTCATGACGTCTCCCCTGCCAAATATCCAAAAAATGTGAAATTTTATTATTGCAATAACTTTTGATCTAATTGAAATTTTGAAAAGCGCTACATGTATTCGTGATCAGCGTCGGATTTTAAATAAGAAAATTGAGTTTGGTTGGAATAGGAGTTAGAAATTTTTTCCCTGTTCATGACGTCTCCCCTGCCAAATATCCAAAAAATGTGAAATTTTATTATTGCAATAACTTTTGATCTAATTGAAATTTTGAAAAGCGCTACATGTATTCGTGATCAGCGTCGGATTTTAAATAAGAAAATTGAGTTTGGTTTGAATAGGAGTTAGAAATTTTTTCCCTGTTCATGACGTCTCCCCTGCCAAATATCCAAAAAATGTGAAATTTTATTATTGCAATAACTTTTGATCTAATTGAAATTTTGAAAAGCGCTACATGTATTCGTGATCAGCGTCGGATTTTAAATAAGAAAATTGAGTTTGGTTGGAATAGGAGTTAGAAATTTTTTCCCTGTTCATGACGTCTCCCCTGCCAAATATCCAAAAAATGTGAAATTTTATTATTGCAATAACTTTTGATCTAATTGAAATTTTGAAAAGCGCTACATGTATTCGTGATCAGCGTCGGATTTTAAATAAGAAAATTGAGTTTGGTTTGAATAGGAGTTAGAAATTTTTTCCCTGTTCATGACGTCTCCCCTGCCAAATATCCAAAAAATGTGAAATTTTATTATTGCAATAACTTTTGATCTAATTGAAATTTTGAAAAGCGCTACATGTATTCGTGATCAGCGTCGGATTTTAAATAGAAAATTGAGTTTGGTTGGAATAGGAGTTAGAAATTTTTTCCCTGTTCATGACGTCTCCCCTGCCAAATATCCAAAAAATGTGAAATTTTATTATTGCAATAACTTTTGATCTAATTGAAATTTTGAAAAGCGCTACATGTATTCGTGATCAGCGTCGGATTTTAAATAAGAAAATTGAGTTTGGTGTGAATAGGAGTTAGAAATTTTTTCCCTGTTCATGACGTCTCCCCTGCCAAATATCCAAAAAATGTGAAATTTTATTATTGCAATAACTTTTGATCTAATTGAAATTTTGAAAAGCGCTACATGTATTCGTGATCAGCGTCGGATTTTAAATAAGAAAATTGAGTTTGGTTGAATAGGAGTTAGAAATTTTTTCCCTGTTCATGACGTCTCCCCTGCCAAATATCCAAAAAATGTGAAATTTTATTATTGCAATAACTTTTGATCTAATTGAAATTTTGAAAAGCGCTACATGTATTCGTGATCAGCGTCGGATTTTAAATAAGAAAATTGAGTTTGGTTGGAATAGGAGTTAGAAATTTTTTCCCTGTTCATGACGTCTCCCCTGCCAAATATCCAAAAAATGTGAAATTTTATTATTGCAATAACTTTTGATCTAATTGAAATTTTGAAAAGCGCTACATGTATTCGTGATCAGCGTCGGATTTTAAATAAGAAAATTGAGTTTGGTTGGAATAGGAGTTAGAAATTTTTTCCCTGTTCATGACGTCTCCCCTGCCAAATATCCAAAAAATGTGAAATTTTATTATTGCAATAACTTTTGATCTAATTGAAATTTTGAAAAGCGCTACATGTATTCGTGATCAGCGTCGGATTTTAAATAAGAAAATTGAGTTTGGTTGAATAGGAGTTAGAAATTTTTTCCCTGTTCATGACGTCTCCTGCCAAATATCCAAAAAATGTGAAATTTTATTATTGCAATAACTTTTGATCTAATTGAAATTTTGAAAAGCGCTACATGTATTCGTGATCAGCGTCGGATTTTAAATAAGAAAATTGAGTTTGGTTTGGAATAGGAGTTAGAAATTTTTTCCCTGTTCATGACGTCTCCCCTGCCAAATATCCAAAAAATGTGAAATTTTATTATTGCAATAACTTTTGATCTAATTGAAATTTTGAAAAGCGCTACATGTATTCGTGATCAGCGTCGGATTTTAAATAAGAAAATTGAGTTTGGTTGGAATAGGAGTTAGAAATTTTTTCCCTGTTCATGACGTCTCCCCTGCCAAATATCCAAAAAATGTGAAATTTTATTATTGCAATAACTTTTGATCTAATTGAAATTTTGAAAAGCGCTACATGTATTCGTGATCAGCGTCGGATTTTAAATAAGAAAATTGAGTTTGGTTGAATAGGAGTTAGAAATTTTTTCCCTGTTCATGACGTCTCCCCTGCCAAATATCCAAAAAATGTGAAATTTTATTATTGCAATAACTTTTGATCTAATTGAAATTTTGAAAAGCGCTACATGTATTCGTGATCAGCGTCGGATTTTAAATAAGAAAATTGAGTTTGGTTGAATAGGAGTTAGAAATTTTTCCCTGTTCATGACGTCTCCCCTGCCAAATATCCAAAAAATGTGAAATTTTATTATTGCAATAACTTTTGATCTAATTGAAATTTTGAAAAGCGCTACATGTATTCGTGATCAGCGTCGGATTTTAATAAGAAAATTGAGTTTGGTTGAATAGGAGTTAGAAATTTTTTCCCTGTTCATGACGTCTCCTGCCAAATATCCAAAAAATGTGAAATTTTATTATTGCAATAACTTTTGATCTAATTGAAATTTTGAAAAGCGCTACATGTATTCGTGATCAGCGTCGGATTTTAAATAAGAAAATTGAGTTTGGATTGAATAGGAGTTAGAAATTTTTTCCCTGTTCATGACGTCTCCCCTGCCAAATATCCAAAAAATGTGAAATTTTATTATTGCAATAACTTTTGATCTAATTGAAATTTTGAAAAGCGCTACATGTATTCGTGATCAGCGTCGGATTTTAAATAAGAAAATTGAGTTTGGCTGGAATAGGAGTTAGAAATTTTTTCCCTGTTCATGACGTCTCCCCTGCCAAATATCCAAAAAATGTAAATTTTATTATTGCAATAACTTTTGATCTAATTGAAATTTTGAAAAGCGCTACATGTATTCGTGATCAGCGTCGGATTTTAAATAAGAAAATTGAGTTTGGTTGGAATAGGAGTTAGAAATTTTTTCCCTGTTCATGACGTCTCCTGCCAAATATCCAAAAAATGTGAAATTTTATTATTGCAATAACTTTTGATCTAATTGAAATTTTGAAAAGCGCTACATGTATTCGTGATCAGCGTCGGATTTTAAATAAGAAAATTGAGTTTGGGGAATAGGAGTTAGAAATTTTTTCCCTGTTCATGACGTCTCCCCTGCCAAATATCCAAAAAATGTGAAATTTTATTATTGCAATAACTTTTGATCTAATTGAAATTTTGAAAAGCGCTACATGTATTCGTGATCAGCGTCGGATTTTAAATAAGAAAATTGAGTTTGGTTGGAATAGGAGTTAGAAATTTTTTCCCTGTTCATGACGTCTCCTGCCAAATATCCAAAAAATGTGAAATTTTATTATTGCAATAACTTTTGATCTAATTGAAATTTTGAAAAGCGCTACATGTATTCGTGATCAGCGTCGGATTTTAATAAGAAAATTGAGTTTGGTTGAATAGGAGTTAGAAATTTTTTCCCTGTTCATGACGTCTCCTGCCAAATATCCAAAAAATGTGAAATTTTATTATTGCAATAACTTTTGATCTAATTGAAATTTTGAAAAGCGCTACATGTATTCGTGATCAGCGTCGGATTTTAAATAAGAAAATTGAGTTTGGTTGGAATAGGAGTTAGAAATTTTTTCCCTGTTCATGACGTCTCCCCTGCCAAATATCCAAAAAATGTGAAATTTTATTATTGCAATAACTTTTGATCTAATTGAAATTTTGAAAAGGCTACATGTATTCGTGATCAGCGTCGGATTTTAAATAAGAAAATTGAGTTTGGTTGGAATAGGAGTTAGAAATTTTTTCCCTGTTCATGACGTCTCCAATGCCAAATATCCAAAAAATGTGAAATTTTATTATTGCAATAACTTTTGATCTAATTGAAATTTTGAAAAGCGCTACATGTATTCGTGATCAGCGTCGGATTTTAAATAAGAAAATTGAGTTTGGTGGAATAGGAGTTAGAAATTTTTTCCCTGTTCATGACGTCTCCTGCCAAATATCCAAAAAATGTGAAATTTTATTATTGCAATAACTTTTGATCTAATTGAAATTTTGAAAAAGCGCTACATGTATTCGTGATCAGCGTCGGATTTTAATAAGAAAATTGAGTTTGGTTGGAATAGGAGTTAGAAATTTTTCCCTGTTCATGACTTCTCCCCTGCCAAATATCCAAAAAATGTAAATTTTATTATTGCAATAACTTTTGATCTAATTGAAATTTTGAAAAGCGCTACATGTATTCGTGATCAGCGTCGGATTTTAATAGAAAATTGAGTTTGGTTGAATAGGAGTTAGAAATTTTTTCCCTGTTCATGACGTCTCCCCTGCCAAATATCCAAAAAATGTGAAATTTTATTATTGCAATAACTTTTGATCTAATTGAAATTTTGAAAAGCGCTACATGTATTCGTGATCAGCGTCGGATTTTAAATAAGAAAATTGAGTTTGGTTGAATAGGAGTTAGAAATTTTTTCCCTGTTCATGACGTCTCCCCTGCCAAATATCCAAAAAATGTGAAATTTTATTATTGCAATAACTTTTGATCTAATTGAAATTTTGAAAAGCGCTACATGTATTCGTGATCAGCGTCGGATTTTAAATAAGAAAATTGAGTTTGGTT